>ARYC01007948.1:0-26312 GCA_000711775.1 Oxytricha trifallax
GCTTCGACTTTTTCGATCTTTTCTTCTTGAGTTATATAGTATTGCTTATTTGTGATACTTTCCTTCAGCATTTGATCGACTTTATTCTCATTGAAGTTTTCCATACCAGCTTTTGCGATACCAAAATTGTATGCATGCAAGTGATTGAAAGTTTAGCGACCATCGTCGTCCTCTTCATTCTCGATCATCTTAATTTCATCTGCACTTTTACCATCTTACCTCATCTACTCAATTATCTTCTACTTTTAAGCGTAATTCTTGTAGTTAATTGCCTTGTGATTCACTTAAAACTTGTTATAGCATTTATTATTGTTACTGTAGTTGCCATAACTTTGCTTATTACTTCCATCACCAGCCTCCTCTTCAGCTTCTTCTTCTTCCTCTCCATATTCAAAATCCTCTTGGTAATACTCTTCACCAAACTCTTCGTTGTCATTTTGATTTTTAGAGGGTTTGCTCTGATAAAAATCTTCTCCTCCATATTCATAATGCATATCTTAATCCTCTTCTAAATCTTAATTCTACTGATGGCTTTTCTGATATCCCTTAGAATCTGAACCTTTTAATGGGGCTTTAGCGAATAGCTGCTTTTACTGATATCCTCCTACTTACTTTTAATCTGGCTATTTAATATTTTTTACCTATTTCTTGTTGAAATCTATTGTCTGATAGGGCATTGAGCCTCCAAACCCATATTTATCAACACTTTCATCTTCATCAACCTGTTTCAGTTTAATTTTCTAATTTTCTGGATGATTTTTGTACTTGAATTCGTCATCAAATTGGCTTTCTTTTGTAATTGTAGCACTTTCGTATTATGGCTACTTTTAAGATTTTTATTAGTAATATTTCTAAGCGAAATACTGGCGTTTATTTTGTACCCAATTTTAGCCGTTGCCACTATCATTAGTTAGCTAATTATTGGTGTTGCCATTTGGATTTTGAGTGTCATTACTACTTTTATTCCAGTTACTTTTATTGTTGTTCCAATTTTAACCATTGCCATTGTTTTTCCAATTCTAGTTGCCATAATTATTCTTATAGAAATACTTTTTGCCCTCTTTTTCACCAGTTTTGTAATTATAAGAATCGTCCTCAGCTCCATTACAAGTACTGTCAAATTGCTTTCTGTAATTCTAATTCCAATTTTTCCCTGCTCCCTGGTTGTTATTGTAGCTAATGTTCCCATAGTTTTAATTTCCACCGGTGTTATTGTTGAAGTTTTTCTTATAAAAAGGTTTTTTGCCTCTATTAGCACCAGCAGGTCCTGGATTGTTATCGCCTTGCCCCTTTTTCACTCCTATAGGTTTGTTCAAATCTGAAAGCAATTAAGCTCCACCTTAAGGGGTTTCGGGATTTTAAATATGCCCATTGGCATTCGCTGATTGATATCTATTCCCCTTTTTAGTAGCTTTTGATTTTGTAGGTTATTGAGGTGCTGCTGTGTCTAAATCTTAATTATTTTAAGTTGCTTTTTTACTTCGGCCTCTGCCTCCTGATTTCATTCAATATATATTAGAACTTAAATTTAGTATAAATTTTAATATAAAATATCAATTAAATTACATATTGAAAAACCCAAGCAAAAAGGGTTGTTAAAATTTACTAGTATCTATTTTAGTAAAAACTTATGCAAATATTCAAAAACTTAAATATTTAAATTTTAATATATTCCTGACATCCCAATCAATTGATTCTTTTTTCATTATTATCATCGTATATTAATCATTTGTGAATTATGAAATGAACAAAGAAGCAACGACAAAAATGTATATTAATTCGTCAGCAAATTTAATGTATAATTCATTATAAGCTTTTTTCATTCAGTCATGGATGAGTCACTTGTGAAAGAAGAGTGATCGATATATTCTTGTGTGATATCTTTAATTACCTTCATTTTGCCTGTGTTTTTGCCCTGTACTGGACCAACTTTCAATAAGTTTTACCCGTGCTCAGTTAATAAATTATATAAGGGGAAGGAATTCATTATCACATAAAAGAAACATATTAGATCAGGCCTTTTGTTCCCATATTCTTATTGTCTCCAGTTTTAAAATTAAGTCCATGTAAAATAATAGGAATATATAAATAAAATAATTATAATTTGAATCATTTAATTTTAATAGTAAATTTACTTTACTCAATATTCTTAAAACTTTAAAAATCTTAAAATAATTCTCTAGAAAAGTTAATTGATAAAACATAGTTTCTATTTTTCCTTCTAAAAATAAAAGTCTTATAACGTACTGATTATTTATAAATTTAATGCTAGATATTTCATGTACTAATGAATACTAACAAATTGTATATAAATTTTGATTTAGTATTTTTAATACACAAGGTTTTTAAGAATAAGTAGTAAAATATTAGTCTTATTGCTGAAGTATTTTAAAATTGAGTCTCAAAAATACTTATTTTGATAATGAAAGAAAATATTGTAAAAATTATATGTTTTTGGAGCAGATACTTGTCTCTAAATTATATAATTTCATTTTTAAAAATTCTTTAATTTTCCTATAATATCTATTTTAATTCTAGTTTAAATAATTAAATCAAAATTTAATTAAATTAAATTTTAATTTTTATACATAAGTTAAAGCTTAATTATCCAAATGATTTGTTTAAGTGTTCTAAGCTTTTATTTAGGAATTAATTGGTGGGAGAGTCATTGGACCCTTAAGGAAACTTTATGGAAATATAATTGAACTTTTTTTCTGTTTCAAGGGTACTGTGTTTACTATATTTGAAATTAGGTTTTAATTTGCTTGACTTATCTATTTAGTTGTACCCTTTGGTACTTGATTGAAGTTTATTTTTTTATTTGGAAAATTTGCTCGCTTTGAATATTTTTAAGCTGTTTCGTCCTAGTTAATTTTTAGATATATATGTATACTTATTTCTAAATTGGGAAAGTTAAAATTTACATTAATCGCTTATATAATTGTAACCATATTAATTTCACTTTCTCGAGCTTGATATCTCAAGCTTTTCTACTTTTTTGAAAAAGTAAGCTGCTCTTATAATCCTTACATCTAAAAATTGCTCCCCAAAATATTCAACTGATTTTCTTCCTCATTAGAATTATGATAGCCATTCTCTAATTTATCTTCATTAATTCTAAAATTTGATGATGCATCTTCTAACTTCTTATGACTTTGAAGTTTCAAATGCGATGCGGAAAACCCGTGATCTTGGGTGCTCTATGTTACAATGCTTGACTTTAAAATTGATTTTCTTTTATTAAATTGTTAGGGGATTTTTGGGGTGGGTGAAGATGGGAGATTTATGAGGAGACTTGAGTTTCCAGGAACATATATATATATATATATATAGAATATTAATCAAATAAAATACTTAAAGTAACTTTTGAGAATATAAATCAACATATAAGTTCTGTTATTCTTGGCCGCTCAGCTTTCTGTAGGATTTTATTGAAAATTGTTGAGATGGAATGATCATAAAATAATTTAAATAAAATTATATCATTTACTGAGAAGACATTAATGCTCTTGGAAATTCACTTGACTTCCTGTCCTGTGAATAAGAAGCTAGGTTTATGTCTGATCATAATTAAATAAAATAAGATCCTTTAATAGATGTATTTTGCTCGATTTTATTAATTACAATTCTTGGAAACGAGGGCTTTTTATTCAAAGTTGACGTGGGTGTATCATCGTTATTTTTGAAAAAGGAAGGTCTATAAAATTCACTAGTATTATTAAGGGTATTATTGTTTTCCAGGAGTGAGTCAAAGTCATATTCCACTCCCAATAGATTTTGGAATATCTACCTATCTAATTTTGTTATCTTTCTCTCTAGAAGATAGTCATTCAATCTTTACTTGAGAAACTCCTTTTTACTTTTTAGCAGATTGAGTTCTTAGACTATAGTAAGATCATCTAATAATATTTCATTGGTACCTCCCACTAAATTCTCTTAATTTTGATCTTGCTGCTCTTTTATCACAAATAAATCGTGATAATCTGATCAAATGTCGTTGAAGCGGAGTAAGAAGAGATTCTTTTACAATTTCTAGTTCTTAAAGCTTCTTGAATAAGTCTACAATATCTAGATTATCTTGAATTTTAACTTTAGCGTTTTTAAATAATTCGCTTCTCTTTCTGTACAAAGATTTTCTATTTTAAAAGCAAATAAGCAATTAGCTTAGTAAATCTCGAAATCCATATTTGAATTTAGTAAGGGAGTCTATTCTATAATTATAGTATGAAACTTAAAATTTATTGAATCGTGATTTTTAATAATAAGCAGAATGTCATTTGATATATTCATGATAGTTTGAAGTCGATTGTTTTTAATAGTGTTTGATTTTCTTAGGCCAAGTCTTTCACTCTGTCCTGAATCTCTCATCAAGTACTTTGAAGATCTTTTAATGAGCTTTTTATTGTATGGTTAATTATAGTCCAGTCTTTTACCTTATTTCTGAACAAAGAATATGCTGGCAATCAAATCAGAGTAAAGTAGTTTCTAAACTACGAATCTTGTAAGTATAGTTCCAATTAGCAGCAATGCATTAAACGAACCTCCAAGTTAGAACATTAAATTATAGTAAGAGTAAACCTGTCGAGTGTAAATTTCCACTTGCAAGTCAAGTCTTATATTGATTTACATTAAACTATAGCCTCTTCTATAAAGATCAGCCTGGAAAAACTTTAGCTCATCTACTTAAACGAATGATATATTTTAGGTTAGATAAATGGCATTAAACTGTCAGATAACTGAGTGTAAGCTCTTTTCACAAAAATATCTGCGCCTTTTTTAGTATAAGGCTCTATAGGTATATAAAGCCTATCTTCAATGAATCTTTAAACAGGATTTTGAAAATTATCATAAGCAAAGTACCCATTTGTATATCTCAATTGAAAGTCAATCTAAACTTTAGAATTAAAAAGACTTTTGCTTACAGTTCTAAAAAATTAGTAAGTTTCATTGGGAGTAGCGCATATTAGTCCATTTTAACTTGAATTTTAACAAGGGATCAACAAAATCTTAAGATATTTGTATTATGAACTCAGAAATGTGCCTCCGATATTTAAATAGGATTTATCTTTGATACATTAGAATCTATTCACGCCCTTAAAGATAACTTCCTGCTTATCTGCATAGAGAAAATTCTCAGTATCACATTGGACTAATTCCAAGTTAATATCTGTGTTTACTATGTCTATAATTCAATAGTTTATTAATCCATAAATCTATATAAAATTTGGCATTACCAGTCAAGTTGGTTGTTTCATTAAAAATCCTGTCTTATGTAGTGTGATAGATCACTATTCCACCATATTTTGGATCTATTGGTGTTGAAGCCCCTACTGCTATATCAAAACCAAACGCCCTATTAGAAATATTTTTGTTAATTTAAATTGAAAAACTTGTTATTTTAAAAAATATTGAAAAGATTAATTAAATTTCGACAAAACATACCCTACATCATACATCATTGGATTTTTGGTGATATCTTCAATTTAAGTTTGTCTCCCTGTCTAATTCTCAAGTCTATCTAAAAATGTTAAATATTTTAGATTAATTACTTATTAGAGTGTTAAGCCTGAGGCCAATGAATGTTATAAAAATTATAGCCAGGATGATTAAATCCAAAAAAATATTGAATTATGTTAATATAAAAATTAATTTATATATAATATTTATTATTGATTGTGATCAAAGCTCCATACTTCGTTCTGTATGTCCTAGTAATAAATATATATATATTGATTTTTGTCTATTTGTATTAGTAATTCAAACATTATATAAAATTAAATATTAAAATGCATTCTTAATAATTTATCTTATGGCTATATATGAAATTATTGTATCTTGTTACTCACCTCTAACCTTTAAATGTCAGCATTATTCATTGCCCAAACATATCAAAATATATATATAAAATAAGCTAAGTTATTTTTTTATGACATTATTATAGCTGATTTGAGAGATTTTAATCAATCACAAGATAAATCAATTTAAATAAGGTATTTTCAAATTGTCTCTTAAAGAATCGGACTAATTTATATTAAATTCATATTATATATATCTGATATATTAAGAGAATTCTCTCTATATTCAAATAATTGTTTTTATTGGCTATTTTAATTAAAATGAAGGCTTATGGATATTATTAAAGTTAAGTTAAAAGATGATAATTTAAGATTATATTTGGTATGATAAATCAAATTTATGATTTAATTATTCTAATTTTAATTTAACAAAAATTGTTGAAAAAATTAAACTTAATTTTTTCTTTGAAAAATCTAACAATCCTCAATCTTGTTATGACTAATTATTTATTAATCCCATTTATTCTCTTACATTTTAATTGTAATATCAAAGTTCGTTATGAAATCACAACATTAAGATCTCTTTCGCTTTCCTTGTCCTATATATTAATGAAAAAATCTTATAAGAAACATATACATATTAACAAAGTGTATTCTTATATCTCAACATCATTTATTCTTAAATTTAAATATGCAAGAATAGGTTTTGATTATTTTATCATTAATTTATTAAAATATAGTAAAAATTAAAAAATAAAAATTTAAACTATTCAACCAAAAAAGTGACAATAAACTAAAAAAATACAATTTCTATGAAAATAAAATACTGTAAAATTCAATTACTATTTAATTTCTTTAAAAGATAAGATTATAGAATCCAATTTATTTAGTAAATATTGATTAAAAATTGTTTTAATTTATTTTTAAAAAATTTAATCAAATAATCTCTTTTATAAAAAGGGTATATGTATATATATATATATATATATATATTTCCGATTTAATTTTTATTTTAGATATATACTTTTTAGAAATAAATGTTGATATTTAAAAAATGAGGCGACTTAACAATTTATCAAATGAGTAAATATTGTTAGAGAAAGATATGAAAAATATAATGAGCTATTTATGACAGTTTATTCAGCATCTTACCTCGTGTGGTTTAATTCATTAATAAGAAAATAATAATAAGATTATTAATATAATCTATATTTAAAGTTAAGTAAGTTATTTAGGAGTTTTATAATTTTATTCATATAATACATATATCTATTCTATTTACTTGTATTTCACATTTTTGTAACTATTTTAACTTATGGTTTTTATATGAATTTTTTATTTTTTATTAATATGTTTTAAATATCATTATTCATTGAAATATCTCTTGTGACATGTTTTATATATCGGATTTTTATAATTTTTGTTTTTTCCTGGTTTTACTAATTGCTGATTTCGATTATTTTTTTCTATCTACAATCGCGGTCCTAATTTAAATTAAAATAAACCTATTATTAATTATTATTATAATAATATAAATTTTTCAATTTTTATATTTTAATTGGCATGTTTTGTCTCTTTATTTGGTCTATATCCCTTGCCATGTTGTTGTTAATTCCAATCTCTTGATCATCAATTACGAAATTTTGGCTTTAAATTTTATCAAAAATTTCGTTTTGTCTCTTCATGGCTATTCCCTGCTTGAAACTTAAAAATCCTAGCTTACTTGCAGTGTAGGATTACTGGTTCTTGATTTAGGGCTTTTATTAATTGAAGAAATCCTCGTCGTCACTTGTAGCGTCTTTATATTCCTCATTGAGATTAATAATTAAATTAAATGCTTAAAAATCCTAGAAATAATATTTAAATCAATAAATCAAAATTAAAGTATCACTATATATAAATTAAATAGATGCTTACTTGTGAGTTAGTTATTAAGATTATCATAATTGTTTGTTTATTACTTCTTTTTATTCATTAACATGAAATTTATTACAAAATTAATTAGTCTACTTCAACTTAATAAATTAAATAATATTTTTAGCAATATCTACAATACTCAATTTACTTAATATTTTTTTATTATTGTGTGTTTTGCTCTTAATTAAGTTTGTATTTCCATTTTGATTATGTAAATTTTATATACTTATTTTCTACTAATTATATAACTAAATAAATATATTTTATTCATTTATGAGTAATTTTATATTATCAAGAGCGGCAATCAAAATCCCAAAACCCCTTAATTAGATGTTTTAGTGCTTTGATTGGTAGGGTACAGTTGGGGTTTTATTGGGGTTAGTAGAGTAATTAGGCCAATTTACAAAATGAGAAATAGAAATTAGCGATATTTAGGGTCTATTTATGATGAGAAATATTTAGAATTATTGCTTAAGCTTAGGTATGGTACGAGTATTATCATAGACTAAGTCAAGCCAGTGCTAAATTATGCTGCTATAGCAAAGCTCTTACACAAGAGTGCCTCAACTGTTATGTATCATTGCTTGTTAGCTGTTTAACATTATAACTTAGGCACTTGAACGCATCCTGCAAGATAATAAAAGTTCTCTCAGGCTCATATTGACTTCCTCTGATTTTGAAGTATTGAGCACACTTTCCACTAGACTAGCGAGCTGTGATGTTTCATCGCAAGTTTCCTGACATGCGCATCTCTCCTTAAACTATAGCCAATATTTATAGAAGAAATGGTATTACTTTCAAGACTGTCAACAGAGTCAAGAGAGTGATTGATTTTACAGTGCCATTTTATAGTAATAATTTAAACTATATATATGATTAAATGCAAAGGGCTATTGGCAATAACATCAAGTTCATACAAGCTGATGAAGTTGTATTCACCTTCAACACTTTTATTAATTAGTCCCGGTATAAGAAGTATGGGGAAGTCTACGTCTGGGGGTAAAAGTTTTAACCCATGCAATTTTAGCTGATATAAGTGAAGATCCAGGCTAAGAGAAATATGTCATTCACCCTCGCTCTATTAAGTGAGAGTAGTATATAGAGTTCCTACATAAGCTCAGAGAAAAGTATAGCAACCAAGAGATGATCCTGTTTGTTGATAACCTTTCGGTTCATAACACTGATGAGTCTAAGAAAACTTGTGAAGGTCTAAACATAACTCCTGTTTATAACGTTCCTTATAGCCCTTAATTTAATGGAATAGAATTCTACTGGAGTTAAATCAAGACTCACTACAAGAAGCTGGTGCTGTATCATCTATGCATGACTTGCCCATAGATACAGTAGACTTTATTCAAACCTGATGTAAGAGAGTGAGTGTAGATAAGACAACAATTTGTGCGATATAAGGAAGAATGAATGTTTTTACATAAGTTTTAGATTTAAACGAATGTATTTATTCAAAAATTAAATTATCTCATAAAGGGGTTTGGCTTCTCTTTTTTCTTCCTCTTATGGCTTGTTTGGACCCATATTTCTTCTCTTAGTATCTGCTCCTAAATCTTTGTTCAATTCATCTGGCTTTTAATCATCTTCATAAAGACTCTTGCTCACTTCATGAATAGTTTATGATATTCTCTCTCTGTGAACCTTTGCATGCTCTTTCATTAGGAATATACAAGTTACAGGTTTCCCTGCAAAGTTATGAATCAAAGCTTGCTTGAGAGGTAATTATGCATCTTAAGCTCCGCGAGCCAGGTCTCGCTTATTATCATGCCTTGTTTCTTTTAATTATCAGGAGAAATAGTATAGCTTTTTTTATGAGCTTCTTCGATGATTTCTCTTATAGTGCCAAGAAAATCAAAGAATAAGTTCCTTTCTGGAAGCTTGTTAGAGAGTTGTTTCTTTATAGGAAGATATACTACCAACTCTTCATCTTTCATCGCATCGTAGTTGAAATTAGTGATTGAAATCTTTGGATAGTTTGGTATTTCTAACAACTTAATTTCATTTTTTTAAAAAGACTATCTTCTCATCACAGAGTAAAGCTCTTAAGAATGATATTTTGGTATCTTTATGGTTTGAAGGAATAATCCCTCTATAGTATATAATTAAGTATATGTTACATGCTTACCATGTTGAGCGAGGTATCGATAGAGTTCTTCCTTGCTTCAAAATCTTGATATGATTTCTTAAGCTTCAACTCTCTTCATTGCAGTACTTATAGATTCCATCCTTGTTCCTTCTCTTGTTATTTAATTTCAAATTTTAATATATAGAGTTCTGGATCCTACTGCTTAAAATTTTAGTATTAAATATGGGCATCTTATAGGAGGTGGCAGAAGATGTAACAAACTGCAGAGATGGAGCTCCATTTTTATCAATTTAGTTCCATTAAATAAGTACGGTACTAAATTCGTTTAAATTTAATTGGTACCAATTTAATAGTACAAAAACTTAATAAGTGCCTAATTTTAAACTAATGAGGTTTTAATGAAAAAGTTCCAAAATGGTCCAAAACTAAATTGGTACCGCACCAACCCGATTTTATACTTTGTTGGAACCAAAATCAAAATTATTAAGTATAAAATTAGAAAAATTATATTTATAAACTAAGCATAAATATGATCTCTAAGACCTGAAATTCAACCATAATTGTTGTCGTATCAACTCCTATACAGAGTTATTAGAGTGTTGAAGTCAATTGCTCACTATATATAATATTTCAAAATTTTTTAATACATACGATATCGGGCAAAAAATTTTAGATAACAAAGCAGGGTTAGGGGTTATGAGACAGCAAATTCCCTTTCTGGAAAAACCCATATGACCCCTTTTGCAAATAAATTGATGTATAATGTGTTAAATTTATTCGTTAAAATATTCATATATTGTCTATTATAAATTTGTTTTATATGAATTAATGGTAATATGATTTTAAAATTAACATTAGTTTTGTCTTCAAATAGCTTCAAATAATTATGGTGTATTTTACTGGTTTACCCAATTTATTTGAAAAAGAGGCCATATGGGTTTTTCCAGAAAGGTCTTTTGCTGTCCCATAACCCCCTAACCCTTCTTTGTTATTTAAAATATTTTGCCCGATATCGTATTTAAAATTTTGAATTATTATGTACAGTGAGTAATTGTTACTCGAGTGAGCAATTGGCAGTCACAGTGAGCAATTGACTACAACACCCAGTTATTAAAACTAGTAAGGTTATTAGAGCTTTATAATTGAAATCTCAATTTGAATTTAAACAAAGCGGCTAATTTAAATCGTAAAGCAGTCTCTCTTGGAGCAGGATAATCATAGCTCAACTTTGGGTCATCCAAGACTCCAGAAGTAATCTATATTGAAAGGGAGGTTGAGCTAAAAGCTCTAGAGTTTGAACCAGAGGTCTTTAAAATTGAAGTTTAAAAGAAGAAATAGACTGCAGAAATGGGAGCTTAAACATAAGTTTAATTGATTAAGGAAGAGAAGGAACAGCAACCAATAGAAAAAATAAAAACATTTTAAAGTTAATACTGCTAAAAGATTTTCTCACCTGAGTCAAACTTGAAGATGCACATCAAAGAGATACACTCTGGTAGAGCTAAGATCTACTTTAAGCATGATGGAGTAGATGGTAGGTATTAGTGCACAACATGCATGAAGTCTTAAAATCACTCAGCCAAAGTAAAGAGGCATATGAAAAAGCACCACTTAAGCGAATTCCTAATTAAAGATTAAGCTATTTAAAAGCTTATACCTGCTAAAAAAAAAATATATCTCTTGAGTCATAAAGAGAACAGGAGGAAAGGCTCAAGAGGAAGAAGCGTTTTGAATCAATGAATCAGCCAGCAAATTGTACACTTATAGTATGTCTTTAAGAGAGAGCTATGTATATACCTGCATTGAATGCAGTTGATATTGAAAGCTGTATTGAAAATTACTTGCATTTTGACCTGCCAAACAAGGCTAAGCCTAAGCTTATAGTGATTGTTGAGTATGCTTACAAAGTATATGCTTTCAAGTATCTCATTAAAAACGAGCAGTATAAAAATTAATTGCATATGAATAAATAATACTGAGAGATGCTTAGAAAAAAATTATTTAAGAATTTACTTAGACTTGATAGAGTTATTCTTGGGCATGTTTTTGTTGAATTAAGACTGAAAAAGTTTGAAATGACTTTGAGAGAGTATCTCTATCAAAATAGATACCCAGATGATTTAAATGAGATACTGTCAGAAATGATTAAGGGTGTTTAAGAGCTTCATGAACTTGGGTATGTACATAGAGATTTGAAGCCTGAAAATGTTATGTTAAATCTCTGTCCATTAGAAATTGTAGTCATTGATTTCAATAGAGCAATAAGATAAGAAATAGTAACTTTGGCTAAGGTGCTTGGCACACCAGGATACTTTCCAATCAGGGAGAAGTGGACTAATGGCTCTGTTTAATGGGATGTTTGGGCAGTTGCTGCCATAATCTTAGAGTGCGATATGGAAAGTATGTCTTACTTTGGAACAAAGCACGAAAAATAATCAATAAGTTTGGCTTCTAAACATATATAACAGGAAGATGTCTGCAATGAAATTAAAAGGCTTGTAGAGATGATAATCGTTAGAGCTCCAGCTTATCCAAGATAATCTTTAGAAGATATACATGAGCCACTCCAGAGAGCTAGATTCAAGAGGTACCACAAAGATAAGCAGATAAAATTTGTTTGAATTAAGTACACTAATGTTCATTAAATTTACAAAAAATCTGCGTTTTCTCTACTAACCTCAATAAGACCCCTACTATACCCTAAAATTCAAATCACTAAAACATCTAATTAATTAGTTTTGGGGTTTTGAATGTGTTATAATTTATTTTATTCCCTAATTGTTTCATCGACTTAAATTATTTCGTTTTACTATGAACTGCTAAATTCTTGTTATTTTTAACTTTCAGAGCTTGACTATAGATTTATTTTAGCTTTTTTAAGTATTTTCTTTGAGAGTGATTGTGAAATTAAAAAGAGTAATAAAATATTCTAATATTCTTTAAAAAATAAGAGAAGTATGATTAGGCAAAACATTATAAAAAACGAAATATAAAATTTTATATTTATAAATAATCAGCAATTACTATGCAATTTTATAATTTATAAGTCTTCCTATGAAATTTTTCCACTAATCATATGTTTATCATTCTAAAACATATTTGTATTCAATTTTGACTATTCTATATTGAATAAATCATTGCCATTCTTTGAACTCTCATTTAATAAGATACACAATTAACTCTGAAAATCCTTTGTTTACTTAACGCTTTTCATATAATTTAGATTTGATTGACTTTATATAGCATTAGGTGGGCTGTTGAATAATTCTTAAATCACTTGTTTTTCTTGTTTATTAAGAGATTTATTCCTACTCAGCACTTTCTTGATTTCATAGTAATCAACATTCTATTCCCTTGATTCTTAAATTTATTCAATGATTTAAAATTTATACTGAAAATTTTATTAAATTAGAACTTAATTCTTAACTAAGTTAAGAGACAAAACTAGTTTTATTGACGTTAAAGTTATTAATAACATAGCAAGCTTTAAATTTATTTAAATACTACAGTTCCGGTCTTAGAGTCGACATTTAACATTAAAATTTTTATATATTAGCAAATTTTAGGAATTAAACATGAATAATATTATTAAATTAGAAAGTTATAAGGATAGGGTGACCCACAGGGGCCCGAGACCGGAGACTTTCAGATAGAGCTTTCTATTACACTAAGGGCTACCGAGGGCAGATAGGGGTTGCTGGGCGCAACGCATTTAGGGGCCAGTCGGCGGGGGTTCAATCTGTCAGATCCTAGACTCCTCAAGTAGTCTGCACGCTAAGGATTTCCCTGCATAGATAAGCTTCCTGGCTTTAGTTCAGTTTCCTAGGTAATAGGGGGAAGGATGAAGGTACGCTCTGTCTTCGAAAGTGAGAAGACGGAACCATTGAAATCAACGATAAGAATTTTTCTCCCACACCGGGTTAGGGTACTGAAGCTACCACAGCGAAAGGACAGGGATTATGTTTCCCAGCAGCGGTGGGACCGGTAAGCGTTTCTCTCCACCTTCTATCATCGAATTGGATCTCACAATCTCTGTCGTGGTGACATCTTGATTTTGGGAGAAGACTAGGTAATAGCGAGATTGGTTTTTTCGGAGTTTTCTACTTTACGATTGCCACGTCACGCAAGTTTGCCACGTCAACTCACTCAGATACGTCTACGTCACGACTAAATGATGGTTTGATTTTAGTATTAAACAGTGATATATTAAATTTATTTGATTTAAAATCATTAATCAGCATGAATAATAATATATAATTTAATTTGCTATAACTGCAAATTATGCATAAATCTTATTATTTCTGCTAAACCAATGAAAAATATTTATATAAATAAATTAAAAAATCATAATTTAATTTTACATCAAGGCTTTTGCTTATTTGTTTCTTTGCTTTGAATAATCTTCTCAAAATATTACTCTTAAATTCTTGCCTATTAGTGAGTGATGCAGCTATGAATCTTATTTTCTAGATTATACCTAATTAAATTATATACACTATAGAAGAAAAGAATGTTAAATCTAATTTTATTGTGTATAATTTGATAGGCATGATATTTTGGATTCTATTAATAATTTGATCTATTAAGCTATTATTTTAAGATAGTGTACTTTATTTAGAACCTGATAATTATTCTTCATTCTTAAAGAGCTTCGATTTGGTAGAATTAAAATAAATCAATATATTAAATATGAATTAATGAATATAATTGCTTAAAGCAATATTAAATTATTATTTAAACAATAGATTTGGTAGTGTCATTCCCATTAAAGCTAAAATAACAAAAAAATGGTTTTTTTTTATTAAGCTTTCTTTCTTATTTTTATTTTGTTTCCCTAAACTATCCTTCTTCTTATTATAGAACAACTCTTGAATGATGTCCAAATAGAGTAACTTTATTACTATAAATTTAGTCAGGAGAGTTCCAATTATTGTAGCAATAAATTTGATTTGGGAAAATTAATAAAAATTATTTACTTAATTAATTATTAAAATTTGTGACAATTATCTTTATGGAAACCCTGACAATATGGCACTTGTTCGATAGAGATATTAAAATCATCTGGTCTTTACTATTGGCGGTACCCCTCTATCACATCCATGAAGCGAGATAACTCGACTTTAATTTTTGTTGATTTGTTTAGTTGATTTTTTGCCATAATTAAAGTCGAGTTATCTCGCTTCAGGGATGTGATAGAGGGGTACCGCCAATAGTAAAGACCAGATGATTTTAATATCTCTATCGAACAAGTGCCATATTGTCAGGGTTTCCAGAAAGTTAACTGCCACTAATTTAAATAATTAATTAATTAATTTTTATTAATTTTGCCAAATCAAATGTATTCCTATAATAGTAGCAATGCATTGTATGAGCCACCTAGTTAGAACATCAAGTTGTAGAATGAGTAAATTTATCTGCTGTAGATGTCAAATTCAGGATCATTATAAAATATTTAACATATTAAATCAAGTCTTATATTGACTTGTAGGTTGCCAGGATACTACCAATCCAGTTCAGATTCTAGTTACTGAATATTTAGATAATTCTTTTTTATAACAACATAAAATTAAACATATTGTCAACCTTGACAAAAGTTATATTTTTTGGTTCTTAAAGTGGATTTAAGCTGTCATAGAGGGCAGTATAAGATCTCTTAATAAAAACATTAGCGATTTTTTTGTGAATATGCTTAAGTGGCAAGTAAAATCTATCATCTATAAATTTAGTGTGTATTTAATCGGAAGATTTAATCATAGACTTTCCCCTTTATTTACTTCCCTATTTATTAAATTTTTTGACAGGTTTCTCAAAATCCATGTAGTCAAAGTAAGCATTGACAAATCTAATTGCGATTTCATTCTATATGAAAATTAAAAATGTATTTGTTTTCAAAGTATATATCTTACCTTAGTAAACCACATTCGAATATCGTCTCCTGATGCACAGCTATTATTGAATGTAGAATTATTGCATATTTCAAATCTTATCAACAGAAATTTGTATTATTTACTCAGGAACGCACCCCCTACAGTCAAGTAGGATTTATCTTTTACACAGAGGTATTTATCAACGCCCTTGAAATAGATCTCTTCTTTGTCCTCATAAGAAAAATTATCATTATTTAATTCAATTAAATTTTAAAACTGGTTGAGATACATTAATTTTTAAAAGATTTTAATTATCAACCCCACAATTTAAACTGAAAACCTTTGATTTAAATTTATTTATAAAACTTAATTTTCAGACTTGCATTATTGAAAATATCACTTGAAATTATCTTATAGTATGAAAAAGTCTTAATGATATTTTAAGTATATAATTCTAATTTTATAATATTTTGAAAGAATAATAATGGCGATTAGTTAAAATTCATGTAAATAAATAAATAATTTGTTTTTTCACAAATTTTTTGTCTTTAATATACCATCTACAGAGCTTTAGTATCCATTTATATAACTATAATATTGTAACATAAATTTTTAGTATACCTGTGGAGTTAGTTGTCTAATTATACACTCTATTTTATGTAACATGCTCAACAATTAACTTTCCGTATTTCTACTCCACAACACTCCTAATTCCAATAGCAAAATCAAATCCAAATTCCCTAAAAATAATAAAAATATCATTATATCTTACCCAATGTCATACATAGCTGGATTGTTAGAAATATCTTGAAATTAAGTTTATCTGCCAGTTTAATTTTCCAATTTGTCTAAGATTAAAATATTACTAATTGGTAATTTATAAATGTAATTAATGAAAATTTATTTACTGCCAATAGATATATCATAACTTACTAAATAGGACATTTAAACGATATGCAATAAAAGATAGAAAAGACAAGGCTAACAGCAAAGTATAAAAATTAACCCAAATTCAAAATATTAAAACTATTTAAATTATAATCGAAGCCCCATAAAATGTCTTGTAAGTGCTAAAAAATTCATGAGTAATTATAAGAAGAATTCAAATCATTTAGTTTTTTTATGTTTTAGCGAGGATTTTTATATAAATTTGAAAATTAAGATAACGATTAAAAAGATCATATTGAAATCATATTATGGAATTAATTTTATTTAAAAATTTTATTAAAGTTATTTCTTTTAATTAAATAAATATAAATAAATATTTATTTACAATAGTAGGGCCTCTATATAAATGGAATTTTATACAATTGATACTTTATTTTTTCTCATTACATCTTCTTTTTTCGATTTTAACTTACTGATGACCTCAAAATGTTAGCGTAATTTTTTGCCCAAATATGTCAATACTTTTAAGTAAACTTCTAAATTTATACATTCTGATTATTATTTGAATAAAATATAAATTTTTTTAAAAATATTTTATTTAATTAAGGCATGGAATAGCTAATACAAACACTTTTATGTTTTCAAAGGTATTTTGCTTAAGCCTATATAAAAAATCTCAATTATATGAGTGATAACTATATTAATAAAAAATTAAGAGGTAAATTTATCAAATAAACTAAAGAATTTCACTCTAAATGATTAAAAATAATGTCAAAATAAATATATTAAATAGAGATTACTTTATATTCTTTAAAGTTGTTATAAAAATCCTTCTATCGTAAAAAATTAATTATAGTATTATGTCATTAAGTAAACCTTTGTACTTTTACATTTAATTTTAAGTTCAATATTAATGAAATAATTATTACTTTATTAATTTTCTAGATGTAAAAGGTTTAGTCTTTCTATTTTAATAACCTTTGCCATTTGAGATATGTTTGCAAAATTAATTTACAAATAAAAAGTAATTTTGCCTGTTATTATTTTAAAGTTTTTTCATATCACCTAATCATTTAAGATTCATCAATATCTTAACACAATTATTATTATTATTATTATTATTATAATTTTATTTACAAATAGTCACTTGCTTCAATGATCCCCTCAAAACAATTATATTAAAAAAGTTAAATAGATTCATATTTTATATAAATTAATAAAATAATATTTACTAATCTCATCTATCTATAGTTAATTTAAGGAATAAGCAAGAGAAATTATATTTATACTTATATGATAGATTATTATAAAGAATTAGTGAATTAGAAAGAAAAAAATAGATTAAAATTTAATTGGAAATCTTTAATATATTAATCTTTCTCAACAAAAAATAATCATAAATATTTAATATTAATTTAAATCATAAAGAGGTAACCTAAAAGTTGAGGATAATTTTTTTTAAAGAAATTTTTCTATATTTTTTCGCAATAATTTTTTCAAAAACTTATTGATGCTAGTTCTTTAAAATTTTTTACGTTAGAAAAGTATACATTCGGGGAACGACTGAAAAGTTTTCCTAAATGTGATTCCCTATAAAAATTATTATTTTTCTTGTCCAGATAGTCCACTGGTTTACCCCCTCGTTGCTGCTCTCGATCACAATTAATTGTTGGTATTAATGGAAAAGAATAATATACTAAATTAAATATTATTTGATTTTGGAATTCATTAAATAAATTTTAATGTATAGAAATAAAATGATAGTATAATTATTATTTTATTTAATAAGAATCATATTTTACAAATATTCCTTTTTACAGTAAAATATAATTTAAGCTAAAAATATTGAAAAGAAAATTTAAATATTTAAGTATAATATTTAGAATTAAAAGAAAACTATTAATTCGGGGGGGGACAATACCTGAACATATGATTATCAGTTTTTAATCCCCAAATAAGTCTTAAAAATGATGTATAGGGTATCTTAAGGGTCAATAAGGATGATTTCAAAGTAAAATATAAAATATTGATACTTACTGATGTCGATAAGGTTAGAGCTATTTTATCTTTTATCATCATATTTTTCAATAAATTTTTGAAGATTTTATTTTTTATAAAGCGTTTTTAATTAAATTAGTATTTAAGTTAATACTAAAGTAAGAGGATACCCTAATTCTGTAATATGAATAATATAAATAGAATTCATAAATTGATTTTGAATAAATTTATTACAGAATTAGGGCATCCACTTACTTTAAAATTAACTTAAATACTAATTTAATTAAAAACACTTTTTTAAAATAATTAAAATCTTCAAAAATTTATTGAAAAATATGATGATAAAAGATAAAATAGCTCTAACCTTATCGACATCAGTAAGTATCAATATTTTATATTTTACTTTGAAATAATGCTTATTGACCCTTAAGATACCCTATACCTAATTATTAAGACTTATTTGGGGATTAAAAACTGATAAAATAATCATAGGTTCAGGTGTTGCCCCCGTTTAATTTAAAAAATAATGCATACGTTTAGATTTTAAAAGGTTTTAGTTAATTTAGATAAAATTAAGAAATATTAATCTTAATTAATTTTGGAAATAGGATTTCTTAAAATACTAATATTAAATTGAAATGTTAAAGCTTGATTTTTTAAACGCTTAAATTATCTTTAAGTTATATTATATCAGTTAAATATATCTTCTGATAGTTTTTAAATCTTTTTATCTTTGCCATTTTTCTTCCCCTTTAAACCTGGCGATGAATTCAAAAATTATCTCATACTCTTCATTACACTTGATTAAATTAAAATATATACCAAATTTTTTAATTTTTAAACAAACTCATTTAATTATCAAACAAATTTATAATTTTTAATTATCAACTTGCATTTCCTTCCTATAAATCAATTCTGGGGTCACTAGCCTTCTCTCTATTAATTGGCTGTTTAAGATTTGATGTCTTGTAATTATCTTCGTTGTCAATGATGAAATTTTGGCTTTAAATCTTGTCAAATTTGTCTTATTGTCTTTTCTAGGTTGCACTTTGCTTGACGCTGTAGAAGCGTATCTGTCTATTTGGGGATTTGATGTGATTATAAAGATGTTTACTGTTCTAAAGGGCATTATAGGAGTCGTTGTAACCATGAGATTCACTTGTCGCATCATTGTTTTCTTCAGCTAGAATTAAAATTAAAAATAGTAAATTTTTAATTTTTTAAAAATGATTTTTTTAATAAACTCTTTATATAAAATGACTAGTGAATTAAAATTGTAATATTCTCTTATTGATAACATTTCTTAAATATATATAAAAGAGTTTAGATTTCATTTAGTATTTCAAAAATTTATTAGTTTTGATAATTCAAAGAATTTATTTATTTCATAAAATCTTATGAGAATAGTTATATATTATTTAGTATTCTAAGGTAAATGAATTATCTTAGATTAAACAACTATAATAAATAAGTTAACTACCCTGATAAAAAAATATACTGTTGAGGTTTGTAATTTTAATATCAAAAGAATTATGCTTAAGCCAATAATAATTTAAATTAATTGATCTTTACTCCAATTTTTTCATTTCTTAATCAAAATATGGAGTTTTATCAAAAAAATAAATTCAACAAATATTATCATTTTATAGTTTTAATTAATAAATTTAGCATTTTAGATTAATTAAATAAATTTATACTGAGTAAAACTGCTTTGGGAAACTTAATTTTTTATCATTGTAATTCATAAAGAATTATTGAAAATTATAGTTTTGTTTTTTATCAGATATATTTGCAGAGAGACGATCAAATTATTTAATTCATCAATAATAAACAAAAAAGAATCGAAGTTACCAAAGTTTAATGGCTTTTAAACATTTAAAACTCAAAGTGAAGGGTCATTTTGTATTTTTTATTTAATTTATAATATGTATTTTTTAATATTTTATATTCCCATATTATTTAAACTTGTAAACTTATTTAATATATAATAAAATAGAATCTTTTATGTTTAAAATTTAGTTGATTTTTATTGTTTCATGAGATTCTTTTCGAGCACACCAGTTTTGAAGTTATTAAAAGAATCTTGTTTTAAGTTGCTATTTTTTGGAGTTTTCTAAGATTTTTACTTATTGGGAGTCCTGCTTCTTACTTCTTTTTGTGGACTATATAGAGAATTATTTATAAATAATAAACATAAATATTAGCTTAGAAAAAGCATCAAATTAATAATAGAAATTTATTGCATTATCTATCAGCTTTTCATCTTTTTAATCTACTTTATACAATTCAGATTTGTTCATGTTTTTTCTAATTTTTGCACTTTCTATTAATTTTTAAGAGGATTAAAATGAAGCTTGCTGCTTTATTTCATAATTTTTCTCTGTTCTTTTCTTTGTTACTTTATTCTTAATTTTAGTGTGAATTATTTATAAATTTATTTACGAATAAATTACTTGATTATTATATTTGATTTAGATCACAATTTAAAATTAAATTTTAAGATTATTTAACCCCATTAATAAATTTCTTTCTTTTTTATGTTAATAAATTCTTAATTCTCTTGATTTCCATTTGAACTTGACTCCAAAATCTTCCCAGACTAATCCCTGTTTTAACCCATATTTAAAATATTCTGTAATTGACTGTGCAAGTCTTTCGTGTCTTAGAAATTTCCCAAACTTTTTAATTTTAACTAGCTCTTTGGGTGTTTGTAGAATAGATCTTTGATCACTTATTTTTCATGTTTATTTAGAGATTAATTTTTATCTATAGTCCGTTCTATATCAAAGTAATCATGCTGCTCTCTCTCTGAGTCTTTAAAATATAAATATAAAGATCTTTAAATAGTAAAACTAAAAATCACTATTTACTTGAAAAATTTACTTTTGTGAAATAATTCTTTTAAAAAATAACATTTATAATATTTCAATTTGGTACAAGTAAAATTTGATAGTCCTGTAATTTATTTTGCTCAAACAGATATAAAGCAATTTTATTATTTTTAAAACATTGGATTTTATAAATTTAAGAAAAATATTTTCCTCTAAAATATCAGAATGATTTTAAAAAGCAAAAATATAAATGAGAAATTATAGTGAGAAACATTAATAATAATTTCTATAGAGATTCATAATAATTTGTGGTGTATATTTAAATAAATCTTTGCTGAATTAAGAAACAAACCTTGTACTGTTATCATTTAAGTGATTTACCACATAATAAGCTTTTAGTTTGTTTAAAAGTATTAATTCAGGTCTCAATGTTGACATTTATATTTAAAAAAGGATAATATCTTTATGTTGAGATACAAATATATTCAATTTTAAATTTACTAAAGCTAAATATGATGCATGAATCAGTTAAAATAAGATTAAACTCCTAGATGAATAAAAATTTTGAAATTATGATTTAAATATTCAAAGATCTATGAACTTTACTTTACTAAGCTCAAAGACACGATATATTTATATTTTTTCAATAAATGTAATTTATTATAACCTAAGAAGTTAGGAAATTAATCTCACTTAGTTTATCTAGAGTGAACAATGTCATCAATTTTGTCTACCAAAGTAATGAACTATCAAATGCTGCAAACTATGTAAAGAATAAAATCACTTTAGCGCGGATCGAACGGAAATTGCAATATAAGCTTTTTCAATATAAAATTAATGCTTTGTGTAACCTCTATAAAAAATAGCTAAAATTTATACAGAAAAACAACATTAAGCCAGACTATTTCATTTCTTTGAAATTTTTTTAATTTTATTAATAAGACCCAATTATTAAATTATAATACTTAGATTCTAAATATTTAGCTCTAAGAATTCAAATTTCTGCAATTTTTATCATATTCTTACTGAATCTAATAATTTCTGCTAAACTTATAAGATTAAAACTTAATTTAAATGTTTAAGATTCTATATAACTTTATATCAAGACTTTGTCAAATTTATCTCTTTGCTTTGAATATTTTGTTAAGGAAATTACTCTTAAAAACGGTACTGCTTTTATTAGCGAAAGAAGCTATAATATACTTAATTGTCTATGTAAATCCTAATTTAAAAAATATTTATAAATTATAGAATAAACTTAATATTATCAAAATATAATTAAAATAGGAAATTTTTAAAATGTTAAATTGTTAAAATAAAATTATAGATTAAATCGAAAATGAAATTTTAGTATTTTTGATTTTTATATTAGTGTTTTAACTGCTATTGGTTTGAATTTGATATATGTTAACAGCCAATAATTTGACACATCGATAGATCAAATTAAATTTATCACATCTTAACTGTAGATCCTTTAAATTAAACTTTTAAATTTTTTAACTCCTGATAAACTAATATCTCTCTATATAAACTAGCTATCAAAAGATCTTAAAAGAGAAAAATATAGAGAATTATTTAACGACTAAATTTCATTCTTATGGTCTTCACAAATTATTTTGCCCCATCGAGATAAATCGTTTTTAAGGATTTCCCTTCTTCAAACTTCTCCCTAACTTATCTCATCAACCAAATTACTTGAGGACGTGGTCTAAATAAGATTTGTGCATTTAATCAAGATCTACATTTTATCTTCATTGAATCTTTCATCAGGAAATTCATACTCATTTTTATCGTTAAAATAAAGAGCATTTATCGAAATAAGAGATGAATTTAATTTAAAATACAAAATTAGGAAGAAATATGCATGTTTGTTCAAAAGGTAGTTTTCTTAAATCCTTCTTTATTCTCTTCATCATCTTGATTTTCAACTTTTCGTACTTGCTGAAATCACGATGAATTTCACGTTCCATTCCTGTCTTGTGGTCGTCAAAACCCCCAGCGTTAAAGGTGCAGTTGCAGAAACCACAGCCGGTAAATTCTCCTATTTCAAGAATCTTGATACAATGCTCTCAAACTTAAGTGGCTGTGGTTTCTGCAACTGCACCTTTAACGCTGGGGGTTTTGACGACCACAAGACAGGAATGGAACGTGAAATTCATCGTGATTTCAGCAAGTACAAGAAAAGTTGAGAATCAAGAAGATGAAGAGAATAAATAAGGATTTAAGACAACTACTCCTTGAACAAACATGCATATTTCTTCCTAATTTTGTATTTTAAATTAAATTCATCTCTTATTTCGATAAATGCTCTTTATTTTAACGATAAAAATGAGTATGATTTCTGATCAAAGACTCAAGAAGATAAAATGTAGATCTTGATTAAATGCACAAATCTTATTTAGACCACGTCCTCAAGTAATTTGGTTGATGAGATAAGTTAGGGAGAAGTTTGAAGAAGGGAAATCCTTAAAATCGATATATCTCGATGGGGAGGAATGATTTGTGAAGACCATAAGAATGAAATTTAGTCGTTAAATAATTCTCTACATCTTTCACTCTAAAAATCTTTTGATAGTTGATTTGTATAGAGAGATATTAATTTGTCAGGAGTTAAAAAATTTAAAAGTTAAATTTAAAGGGTCTACAGTTAAAATATGATAAATTTAATTTGATCTATCGACGTGTCAAATTATTTGCTGTTAGCATATATCAAATTCAAATCTATAGCAGTTATAACACGAATATAAAAATCAAAAAATATTAAAATTTCATTCTAAATTTAATTTTTAATATTTTATTTTAACAATTTAACATTTTAATTATATTTTGATGATAATAATAATATCAATTTTTTTAATTAAGAGACTTTTTAATTCGTATAAAATTTTTATTCATTTTAATTTCTATTATATAAGTTTGTCAACAGTTCAAATATTTTTGTATTTTAAATATTATTTTTATTCAGTGTAATATTCAAATGATATACTTTTAAATATTACCCCTCCTTAATTAATCTTCATTCAAAATATATAGTAATAATTTGATAGGTGTAATATTTTGGATTCTATTAACTATTTGATCTATTAAGCAATTATTTTTAGCCTTCGTATCTAGCTAGGACCCTGTTAATTGATAATCATTTTTAAAGAGCTTTGATTTGGTATAAATTTATTTAATTAATATTAATAATTTAATAATATTATATATTGGTACTTTCTAAGTCATTGCTGCTTATATTTAAAAATATAAGCACAAAATGAAGCTGCCATTCTTCTTATTGGCTAATTGAAACCTTTAATTATTATAAAGCTTTTAATACTATTATTAATGCACATTTATAATATTATTAAATTTTTTTTGTTAAAATATTAGGAATAGAGGCAAAAAAAAGAGTATCAAATTAATTTATTTAAAAGGTTGCTCTAATCTTAAAAAAAAATTTCTTTATATTATGATTAAATATTTTGAATACAATCTTATTAGGTTTTAATTTGTTAATTTAATTAATAAAATTTAAGAGTGTTATACTTTGATATATTCTTTTGGAAGGATAGCTTTATTGAAGAGGACCATTCAAAACCCCAAAACCCCTGAAGTTGTTTTATTGAGTTTTTGATTGATAAAAGTAGACTATTAGTGCATACTTTATTAGGGTTTTAATAAGGTTTATGCAGGGGTTTAATGTTTAAATATTATTATTTTAAGTGAGTATAACAAGCGAGTTTATAAAATATTTAACACAAACATAAGCTTAGAGTCATGTGGCAGTTCTCTGAATTTTATCTTTCTAAGTTGATGTTTGATTGTTTCTATTGTTTGTTAATTCTCTTAGGTTGGCTTGATAATAGTTGAGCATGCAAATTCCTTGAGACCTCCATTTTTTTTTTTTTCGAGATATTTTTTTATTCTTTACTTAGAATCTCGATAATTCTTGCAGCTAAAGTAATCGTTTCTTGGCATGTCATTCTCTATTGTAGGAATACATTTGATTTGGGAAATTAAAATTAAATTTGAAATTAAATTAATAGAAATATTGGCAGTTAACTTTGTCCTAGCCTAGACAATATGGTACTTGTTCGAAAGAGAATTCAAAATTAGCTGGACTTTACTATTGGCGGTACCCCTATCACATCCCCAGAGCGAGATAAATCAAGTTTAATTTTTGGTGATTAGTTTAGATGTTTTTAATGCTTTAATTAAAGTCAAGTTATCTCGCTCTAAGGATGCGATAGAGAGGTACCGCCAATAAAAAAGTCCAGCTAATTTTAAATTCTATTTCAAACAAGTACCATATTGTCTAGGATAGGACAAAGTTAACTGCCAATATTTATATTAATTTAATTTCAAATTTAATTTTAATTTCCCAACTCAAATGTATTCCTACAATATTATTATTACTGCTAGAGCCCAGATATCCCATTAAGTGTCTCCATCTCTCCAATCCTCTCTCTCTGGAAAATACCCAGGAGTGCCGTATACATTTCCTTATGCAGAGGCTTGCACTCTTTGAGCTCTGTTGAAGTCTATAATATAACCTCTAAGAGGCTGAAAGTTCAACATGATATTCTCTGACTTTAAGTCTCTATGAACATAACCTAGCTTGTGAAGCTCTTCAATCCCCTCAACTATCTGCTATACAATCTAGCCAATTTATCTCTCAGATAAGAATTCTCTGTAAGTCATTTCAAGTTATGGTGCCTGGAGTCTGCATGATCTTTGCCAAGTAAAATAGAATCAAGCTAGATGATATGCATTTACTCATTAAACTTTGCCTTTTAAAGAGCATAATACTCATTAGCAAATTCCATTTGGAACTTGTCATCAGCAAGGAAGTAATTGAAGGGATATATCTTGTAAGCATATTAGTCATCAGTAATGACTCTCTTCTCTATTTTATCTTCAAGAGTGAGGTAGCTTTCTA
>ARYC01007949.1:0-21620 GCA_000711775.1 Oxytricha trifallax
TGCTAGGAGCTTCTCAAAATTGAAATGGATTAGGAAATGATGGCTATATTTTAAGTTATTATTTACCATGAGTAATAAATCATCAACATTTATATACGAGGGTATGAAATTAAAGTTAAGCTATGAGTTAGGTAGAGTAATATAGTTAGAATGATCCAAGAGTATTGCATATTTAAACATGATTCAATTCGAAGAATCTTGTAGACACCTCAAAGGTGATATGTCACAATAATAAGAAGATATTATTGATGTTAAATTTGATGGGAAGCATCGTTAATTAACATCGTGGTTGTATTTGTTTGATGAACTAGCATTAAGACTAAAATGCTGGAGAAAGTCTTGATGAGACTGCATGATGATAAATACATAAATAGCAAAAGTGGATTTTAAAAAGGCCTTTAAGGTCAGAAAACGCAAGATATGACTAGAAGGAGATTGAACTGGAAACAAAAAGATTTGATTATATTGAACCAGATATCAGAAAACTAATGGAACTTGCAAAAAAGTATAGAAGAAATGCAGTTTAGCGATTGAAATTGAGCTACAAAATTATTTAAAAAATATATTCAAAGACAAGGATATTATATAAAGGAAGAGGAGATAGGTTCTCTAAGCTGGAAAGATTAAGAATGGTTAGTACTATAATTTCAAGGATAAGTTTGAGAAGAGATAAATAACTATAGATGATACTGCTCTATCAATAACGACAAGAATTAATATTTGTGAAGATTGAACAAGCAATAAATGAGTAACTTAAGTGCATAATTCTAAGCAAATGGTTAACAAGTCTGACAAAATAATAAAAGGACGAAGGAGAACCGCTTATTGAGTTGATAATAGAACCCTTCTTCTTAGGTTAAAACAATAACATATTAAACAAAATTGTTCATATAAAATTGGATTAAAAGATATAAAAAGTATTCTTTAACTACAACATTTGATAAATCACCATAATCTACTTCAACTAAAATAATAATTTATTCAGTCCTCTTCATCCTAAAAATTGAAATAAATATAGGATAAGAGATGATAAAAAATAAACAAAGAAATAACAGTCAAGGTTATGGTTACATCTATATAATCATCTTTTGTATTTCTATAGATGAGGGCAGATTTTTTAATAAAATATAAATTTTTATGTATTAAATTTTTTTAAAAAAGTATATTAGATATTAATAATAATTTATGATTAAAAAACTTGAAAGTAAAAAATTAGTTATTTGAATTTCAAATATTTCAAGAGATTGATTATAAATTAAATAAACATTTAATATAATGATAAAAAAAGATTCATAAAATAATGAATAAGTCTGTTGTTTCTAATAAAATATATACATTTATATAAATTAATGAAAATATGTAAATTAATTAATTTTTTAAAAAAATCAAAAATTATTATAATAAATAGAAAACAGTATTTAATGTCAAATTTAGATTAATTAAAGCGAATTTATAAATCATAATTAAAACTATTTTTATATTTTTTAAAAAAAAATATTGTTAGAAAGCAAATATGGTTAAATAAAACATTTTTTAAACATTTTAAACATTTAAAAATTAATAAGATAAAAATATATTAACTTTTAATAAATTGGTAATGAAAAGTGATGAGTATATTATTGATATAGAAATATAACTAAATGAATATTTAAGAAGTAGTTAAATAAGGAGAATTCAAAAGAAAATTTAAAGAAATCAAGGATTAAAACTTGGATTATAAAATTGTATACAGTAGAAAGAGCAAATGAAAGATATTATAACATATAACAACTATCAACAATAGTAACGGCAATAATGATGCTAGGTTTTATGATGAGAAATTAAGGTTATATATAGTAAAAATATACGTTCTTCAACCTTCTAACTATTCTAACTCACCCTGCATTGATCCATAGATGATCTTATTCCACAGAAGTAGACTTTGGAAAGTCCTCTTTAAGCCTTAATATCATGGCCAACTGGTTGGTCACTTTCGAACCCCTTTGGGTCTGAGGACTTGTGAAAATAATAGATTTGGAACATTTAATACCCTAAACATGAAAAGTTATCAAGGATTCTCGCATTGTGCCAGAAAATATTGTTTTTTTATTATAAGTCCTAAAGTATTACTAGAATTTATCTTAAGTTATATAACTATACCAACTCCATATTGACCACTCCCAATCATTATACTATATCATTTTGATAATTACTCAATTTTTAATGTCGTTGAGAACATCAAACTTAGTTTTAACAATATCTAAGTTTTTAATTAAACTCATAAAACATATGTTTTTTTATTATAAAAATGACACTCAAAGGATCAATATACTGTTAGTTAGATAATTTTCTTTATTTATAAATATATAAAAATAATCATAAATAACTGAAAAAATCTTATTTAATATAATATTATGCATGAATTTTTGAAATTCAAAAAATTTTTGTAATTAAAGTAAAACTAAATAAATTTATTATTTCAAAGATAAAAAAATAAACGGTTTTTAAAGAAATATATGGTAATATAAATCTCTATAATACATAAGTGCAGAAAGATGATTTTAAATATAATGTAAGTAATATTTGCACATAAGTAGGTTAGTAAAGTACCCAATATACAAAATAAATATACTATATCCATACAGTTCTTGTTTAAACTAATCACTTATAAATTTAGGTTTTTTAATCAGATTATATTTTGAAAGTTATTGAAATGACATACTAAAGTGTATTTATAAAATGTATTATAAACTCATACTTTAATAAACTATAATCACACTCACATAAAAACTAATGATTCCCAGGAAAATATCAAAATAAGTAAAAGCATAATTTTTGAGTGAATAAAGAGATTGAATTAGTAAAATATACATGAAATAAATATATCGAGAAGAATTAGATGTACAAGAAGCAGTTTCAGATTTTAATGATTGTTTTGAAAATTAGTTTAGTACTATGAGTAAAAAATTCGTAAGTAAGCATGATTCATAATCTGCATATTTTTGATCAAATTAATGTGCTGTAATACTGAGTTAGTTAGGACACTTTTATTTAACTTTGAATGTTATTGTTAGATGTAATATTGAATTAGTATTTATTTATAGGATCAGAGGAAGTCTCTGCAGGTATAGTAGCATTCCTATAGAGAATACCACAAGACAGCAAAGGAATTTTAGTAAACTGCCTCCACGTTTCCGCTTTAATTAAGTGGTTTAATATCTCCATAGTAAACATTTCTCGAGGGTGAAACATAAATATGAGTGTTGAATGCGCATTTTTATTCATTTTATTCATTTTGAGAGAGGCTGAACGAGGAGGTGGATGCTTGAGTCTGTTGACTATTGGTTCCTGTACCAGTTGTAGTGCTATTCATAATTTCGTGTAGTTGCTCATATTTAATTATCGATATAATTAAAATGTATTAAATAGATTAGTAATTATTATTTATTTCTCCTATTTTTTACATTCTTTTATAAATAATTATAGTTATTTTATTCTATGTATTAGGGAAATGTTTGATATAAAAATTGAACATTTTTCATTCATTTTTTATTCTATTACTAAAGATTAAAATGATAATTTCATAATTATTTTCAGTTTGTATTTCTTAAGAGAGTTATTTCTTGATATTGTTTGTTATTTTATTAATAATATAAAACATTTACATTAATTGAAGCCAAAAATCAAATAATTTCTATGTATCAAATATTTGCAATGAATTTACTAATTTTTATGATTTTTGACTAAAAAAGGATAAAATTGTCATCGGTTTTTGCCGTTTTCCCGTACGATTCGCATACTTTTTGTCATTTTCGAAAAAATTAAAACTGCTATCCGAAACTTCTCGGCCAAACACTCTTGTTAATTACGGGGTGCTGATCACGAATACTCCATCAAAACACCGTTTTGGATAAGGCATGATCATGAACGAGGTACAAGAAGATTTTATGTTACTCAATTGAGTGTTTTCATATGCTTAAAGAGCCCACACAAGAAATGAAAACACCCTTTCCTCTCTATCCCCGTTATGCAGCATCAAAATCATCGGTTTCCTCGGTAAATCGAAGTCAGAATTGAAAAATATTTAATGGTTCGCGAGATAGTTTTTGCCAAAGTTTATTTCATTTATTTTTTTATTTTTATTTATTACTTTTTGCATTAATATTTTTTTGATTTCCTTTTTTTCAATTCTATTTTTTTATTAATGTAATAATTCTGATTAAATTAGCTTATTATTATTATTATTAAAAACTATTTTATTACATTATTATTACTCTTATTATATTTATGTATCGATTTAATTATCTTATTTTAAATAAAAATCATCATTTTACATAAATAAAATTATATTTTTATTTAAATTTCATTAGTATTATTTAATAATTTTAGAATTAACTCAGTTTTTAAGTACATATTCAAATTATATATTCATTCTTTCACACTTAAGATGTTTGCTATGATTTATAATATTTTCTCATTTGTATCATATTTACATTTTAGCATTAATTATTAAATTATAAATTAAATTGGTTGGTGAGGAACCAATCTCACTCAGGACTTTCTTATTAAACTTTCTACTGCACTAAAGCTTGCTGGGTTCACCGCATATAAGGCCAGTTGTCTTGGTTCAATCTGGCAGGTTTTCACTTCTCGAGTGACCAAGTCCCTCAGTTTTCCTAACATCAGATGAGCTACCTGGTATGAGTTCAGTTTCCTAGGTGGTAGGGAGTATGATGAAGGAGGTGCTTAGCCTTCAACAATGACAAGATGAAGCCATAGAAGTCAACAATAGGATATTTTCTCCCAAACCAGGTTTGGTTAAAGAAGCTACCACAGCGAAAGATTAGAGACTGTATTCTCAGCAATGGTAGGACTGGTAAAAGTTTTTTCACCACGCCCTCTTTAATTGTTTACAGGACGTAGATCTCTGTGAGCTCTGCGAGAAATACTCCCCACCGCTAGTTGTGCAGTAATACCACTAGCATTTAGGTGCTCTTACTTCATATGCATCTTAGTTTGGAGTGAAGTGGAATGGGAAGCGGATTGGATTTTCTGAGTTTTTTTGTCTTTACGACAGCCACGTCACGGGTTGACAAGTTTACTCACTCAGATATGTCTAAGTCACGACTAAGATTGAATGTTTGATTTAGTATTAATAGTGATTTGTTAAATTTAATTTGATATTACTCATTTACTACTATATTTTTGCATTACGCATTTTACATTTAGCATAAAATAAAATTTCACAAATATTATAAATACCATAATTACTTTTTGTATATTTTCTCGTATTAAATTGCAATTTATATTAGGTTATTTTTAATTTAAATTACTTATAAAGGTTTCTGATGATATAACAGGTTTTTATTTTATATTAAAAATTGAAAAGATGATAGTCTTTAAATGTCTACTTATCTATATTACTTAGCTAATTTATAATATTCCTATGTATTTGTTCATTAAATATCTAATATTTAATTCTTAATCCTAGTTTATATCAGTTTATACATTTCTATTTCTATTAATTCATCATTTTTGAAAGATTTTGTGTCTGATAACTTATTAATTTTCTATTTTTATAATTATCGTCTTTAATTATATTAAATTAAGTTATACATTTTAGAGTCCTTAGCATTATTAATTTAACCCTTTAACATTTACAATAACAAGATTCGTAAAATTAGCAAATAAAATGTTAGTCATTTACTAGTTAAGCAAGGTGATGATGGCAAAAAGTACATCATAAATCATTAAGATGGAAATAACTTTTGTCTTGCTGGTGCAAGTTGTGGCTATATTCGATCACCACCTCAACACGCCGATAAGATTTATAGGATGCTATCAAGAAGATGGGCTTATGATCAATGGGTATGAGCAGAAGCACTTTTCTAAATTAGTGTTTTTTTATCATAATTTCCACAATTAGATAAACACAGTCTCATTCAATGAATATCTAGTCTTATACTATATGATGATATGCACTTGATATTGAGTCATGTTGACCTGGGCAAACTTTTGATTTCTGACAAAAGTAAATACTTTTCATGAATTAAAAATGTTTCCTTCCTGAGTTCTCGTCTTATTAAGTTTCTTAATGAGGAAAATATGACACTTTTTGGGAATTTCATATCACTCATTGATGCGTATCTATGATCATATAAAATATTCTTGGTTTTTAAATAATTAACTATGAATCAGGAGCTTATGGAAAATAGAAGTGTTGATATGGAATTTGAAAAGAAGTTAAATACAGGGTTTGGGGACCACCTCTTGAGGCAAGGTCACATCAAATTTTTGGAATATAAATTTTATATAAATTTCTGCAATTAATTGACAGGCATTTTTTCATCATTTCCTTACAGTTTAAAGGCCTTCCTCTGAGAGATAAAAATCACAAGATATCTGAAAATAATGGAGAGATTACGAGGTCTATGCAGGTAACATTTCTTCTCATAAGAAAAACACATCTGAATGAAGAATAGATCTATTGAAGAAGGCTTCAAGGATCATTATCATTTTATTGCATAAAAATATTTCATTTTATGTGCTTTTTGGTGTTAAAGCCTCTACAGATGTTGTCGTTCGAGGCTATTGGTCGTGGAACCATATTTAAACGTGTTAATTAAGGCTAAAGAGCGAAAACCTTTGAAAACTTCGCCACTATACAGATCTATCATTTATAATAATCTAACAGCAGGCTAAATCATTTCTTATTTCATTTTCATACTTATGATCCTCACATAGTATACTTCCTAAATAAATATAATTATATGTTATTACTGTTAATGTAAATATTGCATAATAATTTAATAAAATTTAAACTAGCTTTGGAATGAGAATCGTAATTATAATTCATTTATTAGTAATATTTACTCAAAATCATTTTAGCCAATAATTTTTCATCAATATGCATGCAATTAATCATAGTTTAATTATGTTGATAGGCATTTATTACATAATTCTTTCATTCAAGAAGTTATTCAAAATAAATATTATAAGTTATTTACACTTTAATTCATATAGAAATTATTAAATTGGAAATTGTACAGACCGAAACATCAAAGAAGTAATATAGTTATTTAAAGCCCTATAACTATTAATATAGCCGAACCTTAAGTATACATGTTATTAAATGTATCTACAAACAGCCTGAACATCCTCTCTTCCACAACAACCTTAATAAAATAGTGCTTTAAGTAATAGAAAATAAAAATCTGTTATTATACGTTCCAGAATACTCTTTGGACTCTGCATGATGAGGCATATGCACTTAAATATCAGATGATAGTGAAATATACAGCATGCATTGATCAGTACTGCTTACACGATAAGTTAAAGACCATTAAACAACTATTCGATATGATTGTTTTATAAACCATTTGTCAATTAGGTTGGTTATTGACTATCGCCAGAAAGCTGTGTATATTTTGTCAGATTACGCTGTAATTTAGCAAAACCTAGTTACCACTATACCTACCTGATATAATTTTTGTAAATAAAAGCTCTCATATAAATATAATATGTTAATTACGGTTAGAATTTTAATTATAAACATTTTGCGGAGATAACTCAATGAAAAGGTTTATGAAAATTAATAAGCAAACTATACATAAAAGAATGTTAATGATATAATTAGAGTTTAGCATAATAAATATACTTAATAATATATTAAATTTAATTTATAGAAAATGGAAATAATTATAATTACATACATTGCACTAATCATGATGCAAAACTTACCCCTATATAATCAAAGTTTCGACATGAAACATATTTAAGTGAAGAGTAATTATCTTCTAAATACTACAATCATACTAGATTACACCCAAAATTCTTTAACTCCAGTAGAACTAGAAAATGTAACTTATTCTTGTATTCCAAGGATACCTAAATCTCACACTACAAAACCACACATTGAACACCTAATTTTAAAATAGTCCTATCAATTAAGAGATATATTTGAGAGTGAGGTTCACTAACAATACCTACACTAAAATATGAACTAATAACTTAGTTCACCCTACGTATTGTTTTTCATTTAAATATTGCATTTCTGATCATATGACAAAATAACCGTGAGTCATTTATACAGACCTTCCTAAAAAAGCCAGTAGTCTGGATTGGACAATAAATCCTCAAGCATTTGACAGCACCTCACTATTAACAAACTACATCACAAAATCGGTACATTACTAAAAACTAATAAGCTACAAGCGCAGAAACTGGCAAGAAATTAGCAATTAAATCGAACAATTCAGTAATCAATAGAAAGAGGTTCACACAAAGTTTATAAAAATCTAGAGCATATTGACATGCAATAAACCATGGGACATTAGCAATTTAAATATCAAACAAAATGACATGAAAGAATGGTTAGCCTAGACAAATTCATCCTCTATGATGACAAAGAACATACCTAGCCATAGGATATCAAAAATAGTCAATTCTAACTATAAGACATCACTAACCTTAGATCCTTAAATGATGATTTAAAAGAAATAAAACTTGAAAGTTAAGTGAATAACTATGTTTTCAGATTAAATAATTTATAATGAATTAATATGGAATTTCAAGACAAAAAACTTAGAAACATAGAAATCCCAAAATGGCATAAAAATCATAAATGGAAGGACAAATATTAAACCATACAGACTGACCGAAGAAAAGAAAATAGAAAGAAGAAATTGATAAAAACATGGGTCTGATTCAGGTTAAATAGCTAAAATCTACAAATTCTTTGCAAAGAATGAGACACAAACTTAGAAATTGAAAAAGACAAGTCTTTTACGTATTAATTTAAATATTATTATTGTTTAAAGGTTTATGAAAATTAATAATGATATATAAATATATATTTACAATATGGTGGGGTCCCTAGAAATAGAGATTTTAAAAAATAAATATTTTATGGAAAAATAGATAATCCTCTCCAGAGGGGTGAAACATAATGTTATATTATATTCTTTTTAGTTTTTCAATTCACATCAAGTATCTTATATAGCCCATTTATTTAGTTTTACATATCCTCAATGACGATTTTCGGCTGTTATACGAATTTTAAATCATATGATTTTTATTCTAATTTATTTTTTTAATTAATAAAAATATATTAGCCTCAATCGTTTCATAGCTATTAAAATTTAATATATTTTTCAAATGTAATAAATTATTTACACCATTATTTATATATATATATATTTTACTATAGTAACAATAATTAAATGATTTAAAAAGCCATGATTTGTCACTTATTGCCTCAGTCTTCACCAGCAAATAGACACATTTACACTTCTATATGACTATAATTCAATTCATTTTAAGCTTAGTTGAATCCGCAGCCTCCTCACTCACCAATTTTAGCTTAGTTGTCTCCTAAGCACATCACCACAACAGGCGTTAAATTAATCTTCCTTGACTTCTGAACTAAATAGCATGGAGATTGCGAGATTCTCAAGTTAGATCTGTGGGCTGTATTGTGAAAACGTAGCAAACAAAGAGAAAACTGTTTATATTTAGAGTAGTGTAGGATGCTCAGTAGTATAGATATCATTTATTAATTATTATTAGTTATTAATTTATAAAATATAATTTATATATAACTATAATAATTGTAAATATTATATTAAATATAGAAGGATGAAGAAACTACAAAGAAGTTTTAAGTTGAAGTCAGTCAACAGTTTTAGTGTTTGGAAACAGAGAAAAGAAGGGTGAAATGAAAGGATTAAAGCAGGAGATTTTCAAGCAAATTATGGAGGGCATCTGACAAGACCCAAGTTAAGAAAACCTGAATTGAGAGTTAACATTGAAATAAAATCAAACACATCAATATGTCTATATAATGTAATATTTTATATAAATTTATAAGTAGTTATTTAATAATTAATATTTATGTGAATTCAATTAATAAAGATGTAATTAGCGCATTGTTTAATCTATGAGTAAAAAGTGGTGAGGAGTCTGCGGCAATTAACAAGTCAGTATGTCCATTAAATAATTAAATTGCTTTATTGTGTTAAACAAAACACAGCGAAATGTATTTTATAGAAACATGAACTAATATAATAACTACCATAATTATATTTATATATGAGAATTGATAAATGATATAGCAGCTATATCTTAGGAAATTAGTATTCTGACATGGATTTAGTTAAATATAAAAGTTCCTTCATAAATATAGAGAATTCTTATCTTATTCCAAGTAATTAATCAGCTAAACTACTGTCGTTTGCAGCATTAGTCACATCTTCTGAAATGCAAATACATTCAGCAAGATAGTGCTCATCTCTCTTAATGCAGCAAAATTGCTATGTTATGTAGCTTAAATAGCTTTAAACGCTGCTCTTAGGCTGAGTTTTACCTATATATTTCAAAGAAACCACCTACTATAGAGATATTCAGAAGAATGGACAATGATTGAGACTGTGATGAGCACGCTCAGTATAATGAGAAATTTATGCTTAAATATACAACTATTTTGTTCTTCAGTTTAATTTCAATTAATTAAAAAGAATAATATTTTAAAATTATTAAATTAAAAAGTTAATAGATGGCACGAGGCTTTTTGTCACAAAACTTCTAAATTTAATATCAGAGTGCCTACTCTGTCATGGAAGCGCAAAATCTGCTAGATTTATCTCCTATACTTATTCCGGAGTTGAACCTAACTGGCTCCAGTCAGTTCTTCAACCTGAAACTTCTGAAGTTGGCTTTCAGAATCTCGATACGTCGGAGTCACCGGACCCATCGTAGATCCATACTACCTAGTAGCCTCCTATTTAGTACCCAGACCCATCTCCAGAATAACATACCGATCTACTTCTAGAACAGAATAGTATACCGATCTCTGGCAATGAAAACATCCAAGCCCTCAGGTAAAAGACTAACCCTACTAGATTAGACAAGATGGTCATCCTCGGATCTCACTTAATCCAACCTTATTACCTCTGGTGAAAAAGAACTAAGATAAAAATCTCTAGAGGTACCCCTCAAGGTGGAAAACTTTCGCCCCTCTTTTTCGTTCTAGTACTAGATACTGCCCTCAAAACTTTTGAGATCAAATACAACTTCCCTATCCTTAAGTATATTAAGATCTACGCTGATGACATGGTCATTATATTCTAAGCTGATCTCGATATCCCTCTGATAAAACAACAACTAAGGGAACATCTTTTCTCATTCGGGCTCATCATCAATGACGCTAAATGTGCTGAAATCAACAAAGGCTAGTTCGAATTCGACCTCAGAGCTCAAACTCACTTCAAATACTTAGGAGAAGAGACCACAAAGATCCTGTCAAAAACTTTCAATTTCTCCTTAAGTAGATTCAAGATGAACTCAAGAACACTTACATAAGGCTCTTCAAAGGCGACCAAGCCCTCTATAGTAGAGTATACTAACAGTACATTTACTCTAAGTTCCAATTCAAACTCTGTCCCCTCCTCCTAACACTAAACAATCTATACAATTTTTAATAAAAAAATTTTTCCTTACGAATTGTTTTTGAGATGTGACAGATTGCTGTGTTTGTCTGATCAGTTGTTGCTGTTTCCTCCTCAAAACTTGTAACCCCCATCTTTAAAAGGCTTCATTTGTGACCGAAAAGGTAAGTATGTATAGGAATTTCTCTAATCTATTAACAATTTGCTCTTAAAATTTGGCCCATTAACATTTCGCTCAGGGGCTAACCAATTTTAAACTATAAAAAATTCATAAACAAAACATATAAGGAAAAAAGATTTAGATACTAATAGACTTTAAGTTAATAAGAAAAGTTTTTAATATATTAACAATAATTAATTTAAAATAGTTTTAATAAAATATGTATAGAATGACGACTTCTTTAAAGTAATCGACATCCTTAAAAGGAAACAAGTAAGCTTCACTATAAAGGCCGATCCAATCCTCAAAATGTTCTTCAGCAACTAATTAAGAACCTATGACACTTCCCCATTCCATATGGAACTGTACATAGCTCACAAGGTTGGACGAAAATACAACATCCCTGACCCTTAAAACTATCAATTTAAAAACATTGAATAGATATCAGTGGAAAAAATGCAGAGGATTCTTTCAGACCTCTAGTCATATGCAGGAATTGGTTATCATAACCATCATATATCCAGAAAGGAATATTTCCTAAAACTTCCCCTAAAATACATCCAAACACCCTAGCAGTGGCCTTACAAAATGGCCCAAAATTCTTTGGAAAAAACTTCAGATGCTCAGTATGTAAAGGCATCTACGCCAGAACTTGTTACAATCATCATCTACCTACTTTCCGTGATGAGGTATCTGCTACAATCCAAGAATTAATTCAACTCTTGAAAGAAAGAGAGAAACTCTAAGAAGAAGAGAAGACTAATACCATGAGACAATGGAGACATGCCAAGAACAATTAAGATTCATTAAAAACAAACTCAAAGCTTCCGAGATTAGGATCAATAGTCATCTTTGGTAGACATACCAAGAATTGACAACAAAAAGGGACTCAGTCCCTTCATAATGATATGCTCAGGGGGCTTTAAACCCTCGATGCGAGTTAATTATTATTATTATAATATTTTAAAGGAAAACTAAATTGGAATTAATACAAATTATACCTCCTAAGATCTGCAATTTGGAACCTTGGAGAATCAAAACTTGAAATATATTCACTAAGATTACTGGATAGCAATAAAGGAGACCAAGCATTAACTGTTTAAATATAGAGTGCATCAGATCATCACGGGAGATTACTTGTTTCAAATGAATCAGAGAAAAAATTCCTTGTAATGTAATCAAATTTAGCATAATATAAAGTCAGGCATGAAAATTAGACATTTGTTCTCTTTATTTATTCGTATTTCATCTTCACATAATAAATAATGATGCTTTATATTTAGTCTCATCATGTTTTATGGTGGTAGTTTCAAATGTCTCTAAAAATACAACTATTAAGTTTATTAAACAAGACATTAAGACTACTAGTGAATCATTAATTTATTGAGCTTGCAATTTTGTCGTTCATTGATATACCAAGAAAAAATGCATATAGAAATTTTCAATCCATGAAGTACCATGATATTTAGTTTTTATACCATTTTATCATTTCTATCAAGATCTAAAAGATACAGTAGTAAATAAATACAGGCTTGCCAATCCTATTATATAAACATAACATTTCCAGATAAATTGTTTAAATATTATAAGTTATCTTTCATAAGTATCAATTATTAGTTCTGAGAAACTTCATGCTTAGGAAGATTTCTTTCTGTGGTTAATGAATTAAAGTAAAATTTTTCAAATATCAAACGAATATACTTTAAAATATATAAAAGATCACATTATATTTCGAAAATTCAATACTAATCTAAGTATTTAGCTCTTAAAAAAAGGTTAATTTGTTTTAAAATAGGCAAGTTGTTTAATTTAAATTCAAATATTTGAGTCATAAAAAAAAGCATATTTATGTAGAATCACTCTAGGTACTACTTTATTTTAATTGTTATATATTATGTTCCGACCGAGACCAGTACCCCCCTACCCATCTTCTAAAAAATACCCCCTTCACACCCGTACCCCCCCCATAAAATCCCCCATTCATATGAAATTTTTTATCCACGCAGTCTGAATCGATTTCCTTCATGACATCTCGTCATCATATATAGATAATTTTTTATATGAAATATCATAAATTTTTGAAAATTTATTCTTTGCTTATTAAACCATAATAGCATATTAATTTCATTTTTTTTAATTTTTCAACGCTCGCCATTATTTTCTGAGTACATACTCTCATAGAAAATTATTTATTTTATGAGTAACACATTAATAATCATAATTATATAATAAAATGATAATTATTTATAAAGTACTAGATATAATTCTTAACAACTTTAAGTAATAGACCCTACGATGGGCCGCTAAATGTTTTTTCTATATTTTTTTAAATGTTCTAAAAATCATTAAAACATCAAAGGAACATGTCATAAGTCATTCAAAAGCTCCCTTACGACTTTTAAAAGAAGTCTATAACAACAAAAATTAGAATATCAATAAAATCATAAAATACATAGAATTTTGAATTAATATTACTAATTTATTTAGTATGTTATGATTATTATATTTATTTTTTCACAAATTTATATTCTAATATCATGATTAGTTGTTATAATTACTTCAAAACATTAATATTATATGTAATCTTATAGATCAGTTAGCTAAATGATTGTATTTAAAGTAATTATAACAACTAATCATGATATTAGAATATAAATTTGTGAAAAAATAAATATAATAATCATAACATACTAAATAAATTAGTAATATTAATTCAAAATTCTATGTATTTTATGATTTTATTGATATTATAATTTTTGTTGTTATAGACTGCTTTTAAAAGTCGTAAGGGAGCTTTTGAATGACTTATGACATGTTACTTTGATGTTTTAATGATTTTTAGAACATTTAAAAAAATATAGAAAAAACATTAGCGGCCCATCGTAGGGTCCATTACCCAAAGTTGTTAAGAATTATATCTAGTACTTTATAAATAATTATCATTTTAATATATAATTATGATTGTTAATGTGTTACTCATAAAATAAATAATTTCCTATGAGAGTATGTACTCAGAAAATAATGGCGAGCGTTGAAAAATATAAAAAAATGAAATTAATATGCTATTATGGGTTAATAAGCAAAGAATAAATTTTCAAAAATTTATGATATTTCATATAAAAAATTATCTATATATGATGACGAGATGTCATGAAGGAAATCGATTCAGACTGCGTGGATAAAAAATTTCATATGAAATGAGGGATTTTAAGGGGGGAATGGGGGGTATGGAGGGTACGGGGGAATGGAGGGTACGGGGTCTACGGGTGTGAAGGGGGTATTTTTTAGAAGAGGGGTACGGGGGGGGTACGGGTCTCGGTCGGAACAATTATGCATAGAGACAATTCTTAACAGGGCCTCTTTTGATAGGTGATAAGCAGAGGTAGCTCGACGGCGGGAGCAATTGCTCCCATGTTGGCTCAAGTATACTACTCTTGCATGGAATTATTAAAATATATAGAAACTCGCAATGAAACATGATCAGAGACAAAACGACATCACGTTAGCAAATTGTTTCACAAATACCGTGACTTTTACAAAAATAGTTCTACTTTGCCTTACATTAATATCTTGAGGTAGCTTGGCGGCGGTAGCCAATGCTTCCATGAAGGCTCAAGTATACTTCTCTTTCATGCAATGATTTAAATATATAGAAACTCTTAATGAAACATGCTTAGAAACTTAACGACATCACGTTAGCAAATTTTTTCACAAATACCGTGACTTTTATACAAAAATAGTTCTACTTTGTCGCACAATATATTATTGAGATAAGTAAGATATGTTGGACTTATTATGTTAGCATCAATGCCATGAGTGGTGACTGCCATATCTCAGGCAACCTTACCTTAAAGATGCTAACAAATGAACCATGCCTTAACATATAAAATGCATCAGCCTGACATCAATTCTCTTCTACTGGTCATCTAACAGGCAGCATTTAATGGGAAGAAGATGGTTGAAGCATTTACATATTTGACATTCACAGTAATACCGTTACCAAAATTAACATATCATGGTAACCTTTGAGAATAATGGCATAATACAGACCAAAGATAACGTGATCATCTCTAATTAGTATAACAATATTTGTACTCATTGGCAGTTTAGTTTAAAGCTGGTGGATGTTAAGCAGCTCTTTGTCAATTATATGTGAGAGGAGTATGATTTGGCAGCTTCATTAGTTCTTAGACTGTTGGTATAATTGCAAGGTGTTTAAGAATAGCAGTGATATGAAGTCACATTGGAGTAATGAAGTACCACTATGGATTGGGAACTCCATTGGCTGAGAAGCCACGAATGCAGTCCTCACATAGATCTGCATCATGATTCCCCAGCCTCTTTATAGGTTATATCACTGCATTCTTATTGAAATATCCTTTAGATAGAAGGAAGATCCGCAAAGGTACCTTCTTCTATACTATTGAAGAAAGCTATTTTGCAGAGAAGAAATTAGAAGCAGCCTCAAAAGATATTTTTATTTAACTGAATTTAATGAAGGATATACGCAGTTTGAGAATAGGCAAGTTACAAACAACACATGGGGAAAATGGATTGGCCTCTTGGGAAACAATTATGTTCGATTATCTCTGCTCCCCGAGCAAATACCTTAGTCGGAAATTTCACTGTAGCGAGTAGGGCGCCAGTTGCCTCGAGTTAATTGTAAAATGCTTAAAGCTAATACCTCGACTAGCTGTAAAGTGCTACCAATATGGTAGAGAAAACTCAAGTCCAGACATTAAATATATGAAGGTTCAAGAAGTTTAAGACGATTACTATAAAATGGTGCTCTAAACCTGATGCCATAAATAAAGAGACGAGAAGTGCAAGAATAAAGCCTAGATCAAGACATTTCATGGACTTATCTCCCCAATCAGTGCTAAATACGGCAATTAAATAAAAACCATATTAAGGTGCTCACAAAGTGAAAGTATAACAACAACTACTCTTTAAAGCCAAACAATATGCATTTCAGATATACCGTGAATTAATGAACAAACTTTAGAGTCGAAGATAATGATAAGAACAACAGACCAGCAGTAATGATGGAAAATGATATGAAAGATGACAAACTCCAAGAATACCTGTATGATGTCGATTATGATGCTTAAACTTACATTATAATCATAGCTATTGTTGCTTTTTGCACCAATGATATTAATAATAATTTGTATGTTTCTAATATCTTTGCATTTAGAAATATTTTACTTCCAACCGATTTTTTTAATAATCTAATATTTAAATTGTTATTTGACCAATACATGATTGTAATTTGCCATTAAATTAATTAATAAACTTTAAGGTTTTATCAACCTTAATTCACATATTTAGCTATTTATAACTCTTTGATATTAAATGAAGAAAGTAGTAATGAAAGTGAAGGATTAAGATAAATCAAGCAATTTTAAGGAAGTTACTTGGATTGATCTCAAACATGCCGATTATTAAACAATAAAAGCGCAGAAAGTAATTAAATATTTAAATATTTTTATACTTGATATTATTTAAATATATTAATAGTAACTTAGAAATCAAAGAAACTAGGAGGAGACAACATAAGTAAAGGAAAGTGAAACCGCTGATAAAAAGACAAAGTAAAATTAGGCAATTGATGCTTAAATGAGAGTATTATTGGAAAACACGAAGTAAATGATAAGAGGACACAAAGAGAATGAAAGCTAAGATTACCAAAATATTTCATATGAGAATGGTGACTATTTTTGTACATAATTATGTTTATCAGGTATATATAGTAATATATTATTACATATAAAAGTAGATTAAGTTTATATTCAAAAATTTAAGAGCTTGGTTGAGTAGTTATTGATAATAAGATACAGATGATGAGAACTAACAGGCAAAAGGAAAGGGTAATGTTGAGAATAAAAGTAGTTATTTATTTCATAAATTTATAATCTTATAATTGGAGGACTACTTACCAATATTATTATTTTAATGAAATAAACCTTTATTTAATAAATATAAATAATATGCTCAAATTCTACATGTTGAGGGTAATTGTATAACATCCTCTATTATTTACATTTAATTAAATCTCAAAGGTTGTCTCATTTTAAAAACATATATCTTGCATATAATAATATCATTTATAATTTATCTTTTTGCTTCTACTTGTTAGTTTCCTAATCCAACACAGCTTAATTCCACCTTCCCACATCGCTCTCTACTGTTAATTATTTTCCCTGTGAATCACAGCAATAATCACAGACATCGATTTCAATGGCCCACTCTTAAAGCTCAACTTTCTGTTCTTGTCAATTCATTCCTGCAAACAAATCTTAATCGCTGTACTCGATGCACTTGGCGTCATAAAGGACTAGGTACTTGGGTCTGTTTGTTTCAATGTTAGTAGTGTGACTGATGTTAAACACTGCAGTTTGGTTTACATTGTAACAAAGCAATATACAATATAGAACTATATGCAATTGAAATATAGTAATATAATAAAATCATCTCATTGCTTGAACAGCTTCTGAATATGAATTTATAGGTTTAGTTGTTTACTAGGGCTCTGCTTGTTTCTATCAAGTTACCTCATTGTTCACACGCCTACAGTCAACACCAATCTGTTGATCAACATTTCAAGCACCTTTATCGTGACTTATTATGATAATTTATTGTAGAATAATGACCTTGGATTTGATAAATTGCCAGAGTAGACAACTAAATCATTTTTAAATGAAATGATATAAGACTATTTAAATAGATGTATTAATTTATTTATTTGAGGTTCTTGCTACAACTGCAGATCTATTGATTTATCTGAATTTACTTTAAACTTGAAAAACTAGTTCCGTTACCTGTAAACCCTAGACTTTATGTCATCATCAAAAGAGCTCACATATTCAATACCATGTATGCAAAGATATTTATTTAGATATATATTAATATAATCTATTATTTCATTTGTTACAAAGAAGGTAAACAATACTTTGCCAATTAAATCCTTCAAATAGTACTGTTTATTACTCCAGCTGATTGAGTTTGCCAGTCTCCATCGACATTCCTAGTCTCTTAAATTTAAATTACGTGAACAGCATAATAAATATTATGTGGTACTAGCTATGCATTGTAATTTCCTTGTTTGTTAGAGTATTCGTAAGCTTGGAGAGTTCATCTGTTCAGACTAAGACAATTTTTATCTAGTAAATTCAGAGTAAAATTAATAAATTAAAAAATAAATTAAATTTATAATACATAATAATATCTTATTAAAGGCTCTAACTTTATCAATTAGACAATTAATATACAACAATGATTTAAATTAATTGAATTCAATAAACCTAGGAGTCTTCTCAAGTTGAATATTATGGTGATTTGCCTATCTACACTTCTCATTCTTTTATCTTTTGTTGTCGATCTTAACTCCACTGCATAATTAAGAGTGGCTATTTGTTTCGATAAATGCTGTCATGATCAAAATTGTATTCTCTGATATTTAATGATAATAATTGATATTTATTTATATAAAGCAAGGAGTTATGCTTTAAATAAATAAATAAATAAATTAAACATTTTAACGATTTAATAAAGGAAATCATGTTAATTGAGCGTTTAAATCAACTCTTTATCTAACATAATTTATTCTTTATAAATATATCTATTGATATTCATATCATAAAATTATGCATTTAAATAGAAGGTTTTTTAAAATTGCATTTTTATCGTTCTGATAGAGTAAATTAAATAGAAACAAAGGAATAGTAGATTATAATGCAAAATATAATTGTTTCTATTTCAGGCCATATCACTGTGAAAGTCGTCATTTTAGTGTATTTGATTTTTTTATATTTATACAATTTATTCTGAATTTAAAGATTCCCATATTTTAATTTAACAGTCCTTAATTCATTATAACTTTCTTGTTTCAGTTCTTTATATTACTTTTAATGCAAATATTCAGGGTGTTTGTTTAAAATCACTGACATGTGCTTTATTAAGAAGTTCAGGCATAATATTTATTAATTTTAACTGTAAGTTAACTTTACTATTTTTAATTTAAAAATGTTAACAAGGGATTAATTGTAAAACAACACTAGATTGAGGAATTAATATATAGTAAACCCATCCTGTAGTCCTTTGACTTATAGTAGATTTGTATAAGCGAGTTAAATGATTATATCTCCACTACTATAATATACTGTACTTTTACTTCTACTTCACTTAATCAAATATTAAAGATTCACTGATATACGCTATGATGCTTTTATCTTAAATTCTGTATTTTATAATTCATTATTGCAAACGAAATTCATAGTTAGGCATTAAGTTAAGGAATAGTAAGATCGCCAAGCAAGTCATAGAGTAAAACTCAGGACTATTTACAGTCAGAGAAAAAAACCAATAGCCCACCAACATCACCTTATTTACTTTGAAGATAGAATATTTCCTATAGAATCTGAAATTGATTCCTGTGGCTCTACCTTTTGATTAAGATTCACTGGCATATCATTCCATGGTGATATATTCCTTTGATAGTTATCAATCTTCTTTCTCAGTTAAGATTATAGGTAAGATTTAAATTAGATATGGATACAGTTGAAGAACAAATATAGTATCGTGAAGGTACAATTGGGATTACAGAAAAACTACCATTAGAATTGGATACTTCAAAATCGAGGATAAATTTGATTAATCTTGGTGTAGCAACATGCCAGCATTTGTACTCTCTTTTAATACAAATACAGTAATTTTCTTTGCTCCTATATCCATTTCTTGATACTTTCAGGGCAGTAGTTATGTTAATTCTCGAAATCTCCTTGTGATGGTAGTATTACCAGAGACTTTTTGACATTACTCTGGCTCTATCAAAGTGGGTTAATACAATTGATCTTTCATCTATTTGAGCAGCAAGTAGTATTTTTAATATTTAAAATGAGATGAGTTGCATGAAACTTTATAAATTTATTTCAAATATCATATGAACAGACTACATAATATAGATAATGAATTCTCAAAAATAGTACAAAGAGTTAATCTATTAATTAAAAAATAATAAATTATTGCTATTGCTATAAATAATGCCCATATTAATATTGTAATGTATATAATAACAATCTTTTTTTGGGTGTCTATTTAAATAATTCATTTTTTATTAGAAAAAAATAGCATTTACTTATAATAATTATATTTTATTATTTTTTAGATATACCGATTAATACCTTATTTTATTTTAGCAATGTTTATTAAATTTAAGAAGCTGAATTAAAGAATGCAATATTAGAGTTTCATTTAAATTACATAAATTAATCACTCTATTATATTTATTTTATATTTAAGATTTTAATGAATATAAAATGTGATAATTAATCTAGTATTGACAGCAATTTTTAATTATTATATTTTATAAAAATAAATATAAAATTGTAATTAAATTGGTTGATAACTGCTTATGCTAACTTGGATCTATCTGGTTATTACAGTTTTCTCTCTCACAGTAATTCTCTAATATAAAATTACTTTATACCCTATATATAAACCCCAAAACCCCAATACATATATGCGTGATAAATTTATAAGTTGGTATAGTGATGATTTAATATCGATAAATAGCGAAATTCCAAACTTCACAATTTAACTTATTATAGGGCCTTCAAAGTGCAGTTTCCAATGATCAGTAATATGGGAAAAAAGTTCGAATTTTATTTCGGTCCCATACTTTACCATTGGATAGAGCACAGTGCGTAGATGTAGAATATGTGGTCCTTACCCTACTTTTGACATCTGTGAGCTGAGTTGCGTCATTTGCAAGGTTCATGGGGCACTCGTTTTGAACCTCCTTCTTTTCCTTAATTCAAATTTTAATTAAATTATTAATACTATTAAATTTTAAAACTTAACTACTATGGTGGAATTCAAAGGACCATAGTCTCGTTCATGTACACTTGCTTTAGCTCTCAAATCCTGCAAAAGCGTAGACTTCATGTCTCTCTTGCCTGCGGTCATTATTTCCAACTAGTGCAATAAAATCCCAAGTTTAATCGAGCAGGGGTTTTGGGGTTTTGAAGGGCTCTAAG
>ARYC01007950.1:0-10546 GCA_000711775.1 Oxytricha trifallax
TTAATTCGTTTTATCAGCCATTAATATACTTTACTTCAGGAATTAAAATTAATTATTCTGAGTTGGATTAATAATAGCTTAAATCTATTAATGATTTAGATCTTGCTATTACACATAATATCAAATAAATAGAAATAAAGTATTAATCAATTGAAATAATAAATTAAATATATAATTAATTACATATAAATTATTATTAAACAAAATGAATTCTGAATTGCACAAAATGCTGGAGTCTTACTCTATAATAGCTTCTCAACCTTTTATTGTAGACGACTGTGATGTTGACGATGATGAGGTAAGTTGAACTCAATCACTCTATACAAATTCCTTATTTCTATTAATTATACTTCATATGTATGAGCTTAAAATAATAAAACAAACTTTTATCTAGAACTATGATGATTAATTTGTGAATTCTAAGCATGATTTGATGCCTGAACTCACGAATCAAACCATCCTCAATTACTACATGTAGGATGATAAAATGTCCATTGACGATAAAATACTACTTATCTATGAGAAAACACTAGAAGAGGTAAGACTTATTTCTTGATATTTTGTTAAGTATAATTAAAAATCTTAAATTAAACATGATATATTCTATCTAGTTGATTGAGAGCCAAGAAAAACATAAAATGTATCAGGAATAGGATAACTTGCTAAATTAATACGATGAGACTAAAAAGCAGAGTAAGTCTGAATAAAATGATTTAAATCAGTGATTTCCCAACACTCATTTTATTTAAATGTAACTTCATCCTTCTATTTTTTCAGTAAATGATAAGATCCAGTTCGATGCCCAGAAGAAGCAATAACTAGAATGCGATTTAAGAAGTCTATTCCTTCGCTAACTCCAATAAAAGGTATGTCTAAGATTATAGATTTATTGATAAATTATTGTTAATCTGACATTCAGAACCTGAGACAACGGGAGTAAGACTCAGTTTTCATGATAACTCAAGAAGACGTAAACAATGCGGCAAAGCGAGACAAGCCTGAGGAATTAGGCCCTCAACTTTAGGATCTGACTCACCGCATTAAAGCCAAGAGAGTCATGAAAGAACTCGAGTTATAAGAACTCAAAAACGCCATTGAAACTAGAAAGCACAACATGCACCTGAAAACATAGAATAATTACAGAAAGAAGTTGCTCATTACAGGGAGAGAGCAGACTTGGAGGAGAAAAATTTGCATTGCAGGAGGGAAGACTTGATTCAATTCGAGAAGAAAGCGTCTATAATGGGAAATGCATTGGAGCTGGAAGAGAAGAAATACCTGGAGGGACTGGGTACATTAGAGAAGGAAAAGGATAAGCTTCAGAAACACTAAAATTTAAATATTATCATACTTTTAATTACATTTTTAACACGTTAAGGACAGATACTGGCAGCTGACTATTGTAGAGGATTCTAGCAATGACATGGAGACTATGATGAGTGAGAAATAGGAATTACTCAGGAAAAAGAGGGAACTCAAAGATTAAATGATACATCTGGAAGATAAAGAAAAGGAAATCAAAGCCAAAATTTCAGGTAATATAGATAACAGTCAGAACAATTCCAGTGCTGGTGGCGGCAGAAAGGGTAAAAGTAAGAAATGATAGTCAAAGTCATATTATTAGTGATTATTTTTGGTTTATTTTTTTAAATTTAAATATTAATTTCATTAGTGATATTAGTTACAATTCACATAATGAGACACTGTTTTGATCAGTAAATGTCAGAGTAGTATGTTAATTCATCTCAAAATGTTAATAATAAAATTATAAGAAAATAATTATTTAAACGTAATGGAGAATTCTAAGCTTTACTCTTACAGTAAGTTTTAAAGTGAAATCTTCTCGCAAAATTTTTAGCAAATTAGATAGATAATTATAAGATTAATATTTTATTCTATAGATCCAAATGATATGGTAACTGATGAAGATGCAGTCGAGAGAAAAAAGGTAAGTTTTTTATGCTAAATAAAGTTTCATGAATTATGAAATGATATTTGAATTTCTCTTTAAGCCATATTATTTGGAATTAACAGTTAACGAACATCACATGAAAATGTAAAAATTTTGATTAAATATAAAAATGGCAAGATTTATAAGAAAATAAGTTCTAGTTTAGACTATTAAAACACTTAATAAACAAAGTGAAGTAACATTTATTCTATAGATATTGAATTTGATATGGGCTAATGACTATAAATGCTTGAAAGATTTGAAGATAAGTAATAAAAACCTTAATTGGCTAGAGAAACATTCCAGGACCGATCTAGACGATAAAATCTTTAACAAATTTACTATTTAAGCTTTGAATGTTATGAATTTATAAAAATTGATGACATAAAAAAAACTAAAATCTCACCACTTGCTGCATAAGCTGCATTTTTAGGTAGAGGTAGAATAACAGAGTTGTTGCTTGAAAACCCATTAATTGATATTAACATGACAACAGAGGATCATTAATAAAATATTATAATTTGCTCTATCCAAACTTTGCTATTTCACTTAAAAAATGCTCTTTCATAGTATATTTTTCTAACCATTTTTATTCCTTCCAAAACACCCCACAAACTCTCCTTATTCTAGATTTATTAAGATCACGAGTATACCACTCTCAGCAAGTTGCATAGCTGGTAATTATGAAATAGTAAAAATTCTCTCAGAAACGGTGCTGACACCAATCACTAGAATTCGATGGGCTACACGCCGCTGCTCTACTGCTTCTCAAGAATGACAGAGACTAACAATATCTACGAGAATAAAAATATTTGCCTGAAAATTGCAGAAATACTGCTCAATTTTGGTGCAGACGTCAATTACTATCATCATGGCAAGACTTTGCTAGTGAGTTTTTGTGGCATTAGCATGAAATTAGATGCTCTTTAACTTGAAATGAACTTGGAGGTTATCAAATTTATTCACTATAATTCTAATTTGAGTTCTATAAGTATTTTGTAGAATCCAAGGAATAACGTATCTGAAAATTTATTAACCAAATTTCTGCTTGAGCATGGTGCAGATAAATCCCTAAAAACATAAACTAACAGCATGATAGCTCTTGAACTCGCAAACAATCACTGCTCATCTGATGAAGTAAAAGATCTGCTTCTAACAACAAAATAAGTATTTTTCCACTAAAAAGCTAGCAAGAGCGGGAAGGGCAACCACAGAGAAGCGGCAGGTTCGATTATTCTAGACGACACAAAAGTTAAGGTGGGGTGCTGCTCGATGTTCTATTTTTGTAGAGGAAATTGAAGCAAGAAGGAAAAAAGTCATAAGCTAGTAAATTAAGTTTTCACCTATCTCCTCTATGTGGGTAGAGAGATGTACATTTATAATTTTATTTAAGCGAATTCTGAATATATTTCTATACATACCTAATTTTTGAAAATTTAGTGAATATAATTCAATGCTATTTAACATTGTAAATAAAAAAAAGTTTATTGAATACTTAAAGAGAGGTGGATTTATGATTTCAAAAATTAAAAATGGAGTTATTTTACAAAACATTAATCATTTGTATTTTTTATTAAAGTATCATACTTTTTTAATTAAATATTGCTTATAATATTTTATTTTATAAATAATGTGTTTTTTAATATTGGATTTAAGGAATGTGCAATAAGTCTATTTTGTTTAAAGCTTAAGTATATACAAATGTATATAAAATATTCGATCTATTTTTGTAATTTATTTTCATTTAAACCTTATAAACAATATTTTAAGATATTCATATTCAAATTTATTTCACAAAATTACATTTCTTATTAATTTCTATTTATATTACCTTTTAATTAACTTTGTACTATTATTGTTGTTGCTATTGATTTGACTATAGTATCTACGATTGCTTAAAGATAATTTTAATAAGTTTAAGTCTTTTACTCTCGCTGATGTTATATAATTTAGCAAATTGCTTGCTGACTTCCTCTATGTCGTCGCCCTCATAGATCAGTAACTATTCGGTATTTTCTTGTGAAATTTTTACGTCTAGGCAGATTATTGGCATTTTTACATTATCTTCTGAACATTGATCATCGCTGTCTACTTCTTCAAGGTCTAATTAAATTATGAGGGGGTTAATTATGGTAAAATTATATTTAATACTAAACTATATGCTGGATTTTAATTTTCCCTTTAAATTTAATAAAGGTCTATATGTTATCTCATATGTACAGAGTTCTGAATATAATTGTGACTATTATCATGCTGCATATCCTCTACTCTCATCGATCCCAAATTATTATGATTTTGCTAGCTTTAATAGTAATTTTAGGAATTTCCATCTTCCGTATAGTCAATTTTCCCAACTGGCTATATAATCGAGGATTGATACAAGTCCTTTGAATTAAAGACATGCGAGCCATACCTACTCTGAGGATATTACTGTTTCATGTTGAAGCTAGGCGCCTAAATTATAAGTGTTAAATTTCATAAAAAGTAAGAATACAATTGCAGAGTAGTTTAACTACGTAGTCTATGGTCTTTTATATAAGATTTTCTTTTCTTCGTTTATTTAAGGCTTGAAGGTACATTTGTCTTTATTCTACTCAAATTCCACATCTTCATTGGACCTATCTCTCTACCTATATCTAGGCTTAGAAAGATTCTAGATTCCTTGAAATGGTGGAGGTGGGGAGCTACTTCTCTGGCCAGTTACTATAACAAATAAATCAGTTTAAAATTAACAAAATTTACGTACATATTTTCTGATTAGTATGGGGCTTGAACGTGCACTTATTCAACTCTTCCTCAATTGTGATTTACTTCATTTAATCAACTTTTGATTAAAATACTTCCCTTGTTTTAGACAAATCTCTTAAATAATCGTTATTACTTTTGTTCCCAATTTTTTCCTAAACAATTCTCAAAGACTTTTTGTCTAGTTAGGGCTTGAAAACACTATGATTTAATACAGAACTTTAATCTAACGTTCTCTTTACTGACTTTTCACATCTTTCTTGTTTTAGGAAGATTTAGCGACTGTGGTTCAATTCATAGACATTGAAAATAAAATTGATAAATCTTATAATATTTTGTTATATTTGTATTTAAATTATAATTCATAGAACTTATGAAACATATTTTGATGAGCTTTCCTATTCTCTGTATTTATAAAGAATATTCCATTTCTTAACTAAAATCCGTTATCATGTTTATTAATTATTTAATTCTAGCCAACTGGTTGCTATTAACTGTTTAACTAAATCATCTGAATGTAGCATAGAGCATTAAATAGAGATTGTTACTTAATCTCATCCTATCTTACAAAACTAATTATATTCCATAAATCATTAACTTGTGACTAAATATTGTCATTCGTTTAATATGAAAATCCAAGTTACTGCATGACTCTTTCGTACATTTCAAAACAAATTTAGTCATTGTTTTGCTCTTCTTGAGTTTAAGCACCCTCTCTACACTCTTAACAAGCATTAGTGAATTCATTTAAGAACTTAGACAAAATCATTTGAGTGCTTTTCTCAATAACTCTAGGTGTCTCCCTTGGACTTATTTTTTATCTCATTTCTTACTTAGTTTCTTGAATTCTTTTTAGTCTTTTCTGAGCATCTTGCACTAAGTGATTCAAAGCTCCCTGCCATTTATTTTGATTTTTCTAAACCATTTTTTCACTCTTCTTATTAATTTATGGTTTGAAATGGAACTCAGCCACTGACTAGTGATTTTTATGAGTAGATTTTGAAAGACTATGATCTCGTGGAGATTTGAACTAATCAATTTGGGTGTTATTAGTTACATTAGAATTAAACCTCCCTTGTGGGGATCTACTTAACTTTAATTTCAAAGCTGCCTCTCTCAACTCATTTTCTTCTTATTCTAGAATTTCTCGCTGCTTCTACTCTAATCTAAATCTCCTTTCTATTTCATGTCTTTCTTAATCTTGGATAAAATCTTGAGTTGATCGTTGTCTCTACATCTGCTAATTATTCGGTTAAAAAGTACATTTCTAAAATTCTTGTTCTTCTCTCCAATTTGGCATGTGCATTTTCTCCTTTATCTGATTCTTAGCTTGATGCTCTTTGTACAGCCTTTCATGAATTTATGATTATTAATTCTCAATGTTTTAAGCTGTTTGGCCAACTCCTAACTGCTTTCTGTCAGGGGATGGTTAATAACTTCTCTAAGTTTACTTAAAACTCTTTAAGCTTTTATCTGGAAGTAAAACATTGGTGTGAAGTTTACCCTTGCATACCTTACTTTATCAATCTCTGAGCGAATTACTAATATGCAAATTGAAAATTTGGAGCTTTCACATATTTGTTATTTTATCTCTCATCTATTTCAGTCACTACATCATTAATCTGATTAAAATCACCTAGATTTCTTTAAGACTTTGTATTGAAATTTTAACTATTTAGGTAACTCTAGTTTGACTTATTAGTGAGCTAACTTTTGTTCTACAGTTCTCTATGAGTCATGCTTATAACTCTACTATCTTCCTGCAATTTCTAGTTTTATCCCAGGTAACTGAGGCTTGTTGGAGACCTGTAAATTTAATCAAGATGCTTATTTAGGACGCTATTTGTGTTGAATCTAGAGGGGGAAGTTTGCTGGCTCATGGTCTGGTTAGTTTAATATCTTTGGCTTTAAGCACTTGCATTTTGAGAAGTAATTTAAATTATGGTAAGATAAAATGTTAATATTTTTAATAAAAAGCTTTTGCATTTTCATTGAATTTGTTAAAGTTATAAATCTAACTCTGAGATTTCTAATGGCGATTAATTTAATTTTACTATGATTAGCTGATTGGAGGCTTTTACTATTTATTATTGCTTTAGTTGTAAATGTTACCAGTATTTTTATAAATATAACTCTTTAATTAAATCACGTTATATATCTTTATTTAATCTCAAACTATTTATATGAAGCAGAGGTTTAAAACGTAGAAATACTTGCATTTTGGAATACATCCATGGCATTATTTGGTTTTCCTAAAGCTATTTTGCTACTATTAGACTGTAGATTGTTTTCTAAAATGTAATTAATCTATGTTAAATATTTACTTACTGTACTTATTGGTTTAAGTTGATGGACTAGTGTTGTACTTGATCATGTCAGCACCATCCTTGTTTAAATTTGGAGAAGATTAATTAGCGTTTAGCATTTTGTTAGTTTTTGCTTTATTAGAGAATAGTTTCTATATAAAAAGTTAGAGTTTAGCTTGCTTCTTTATCGATAAATGTAAGTATAGAATTTCATGATGATTATCTTATAGTTTATTTCCATACTTACATATAAATATAATACTTAATTCATCCCAATAATATGTTAGGAATTATTTTATATTTATTTACATCTGTTGGAACCCTTTTATCAAATTCTTCATTTGAAACATTCCCACCTAATTTAAACAAATTATATAATATTTCTTAAGAGTTTACTGGATATTTAATCAGTGTCTTTAGCATACTTCTATTAGTGTTAATTCATAAGAATTATATTTTTATTATTGATCTAATGTGATCTCATAGCAGAGGGACCTCTCATTTATATTTTAAGCAGGCAAATTAAAATAAATTATCGTTGAAAATTAAATATTAAAGTTAACTATTGTTTAAAAAAGCAACCTTTTTGGTTTTTTATTGACCAGATGATTTCTTAAATTCTTATCAATATAAATTCCTTTTATTCTTTCATATAAACTATTAAATCATTCCTAAAAGCATATTAAAATTAAATATTTGTGTATAAGAGATTTCAATTGATTTATGAACCAATAAAGATATCATATTGAATTTTAATTACATAAGTTTCAGACTTTTACATGGTTCTAGAACTACCTCAGGTAAATATGTACAAGAGACCAAATTTATTTAAGGTTTTCCTTGTTAACAATTTAATCAAGCACATTTTACTGATGCTTGCTATTTTGATTATTCTTTAATTCTTCTTTTTTGTTTTTCTCAAGAATATGCTGACTTTTTTGTTGAACATAAGCCATTAAATACCTGAATATTACCTCTTAGTTTTTGGCATTCCTAATTAATTATTCGAAATTTGCTTGTGAATAAGTTTCAAGTGTTTTGAGAGTGTCTAAAAGGGAGATATTTTCTTGCACTGATTCTTTCCAAATTTCTAAAATTTCCGTGTCTTAAGTCAAAAGGGATGATATTTCATAAACTAAGTTGAAATTGCCAAGGTCACTAGTAATAAGGTGTTTGCATTAATTAAAGTCTTACATTAAAATCTAGCAGATTTCTATGAGTTTCTTTAGTCTGTAAATAGATGAGTTTACATCTTCAAAACTACTGAAAGACGAATAATTCGATTTATAATCACTTTAAGAATATTCATTACTTGGATTCTGAAGCACATAGTTTCTTAAAATTGTAGTTAACAAGTTTAGATATTCCAGATACTAATAAACTTTCGCTTGATCCTATAAATTGTAAATCGTCATGTTATTGCAAACTTGCCTAGTAATTTAGCTCTGCATCTCTCAGTAAATTATTCACGAAAAGGTTTTCCAAGAACTTCAAATCTATTTAATTAAGAGTTTAGGCGAAATTGCTCTCATCTAAGCCATCTTGAAAGTTCTTAATAAGCATGGAATGATAGTCTACAGTTTTCAGAATTTTCTAATGTTTAACAATTAACCTATAATTCTCCCTTAACTTTTACGATGTATGCTTTAGGACAATAAATTCTTCACTTAGGTTTTCATATTTAGTTCTCTCTTTATCAATTAATTTCAAAGCTGCTTTGATATAGAGTTACAGTTTTTATAGTATACTATTCTAATCTTTCGTTATTAGCTCAATATATTCATAAGATATCATCAATATTGATTCACTGATGAATGAGACTATAAGGTATTTCTAGCAACTAAAGGCATAGAAAAATATTGCAATCAGAGTAATTGCAATTTCAATGTCAAAGAGAAGTAAGAGGGACTGTATAAACATTAGTCTTAGATCAGTATTGTTTAGACTTAGTTATGGATGTACTAAAACTCTCAATAAATCTAGTTTTTTTAGCTTTTGCTTAGCATATATATTCACTCCAATAACAGGTTGATCTACTAAGTTCTAAACGAGCTTAAAGTCGATAAATGATGATAAATCTAGCTTTTCTCTATCAAGTTAAAACTGGAGGAAGCTTTGTATTTAACTTTATAGCTATCTTTGAGAGTACAGAGAGTCATATTGGGAAAGTTATGTATCATCTTTGTCCTCTTTAGGTTTTAAGTTAATTTTGTGCTACTGTATAACCTTTAACTCTTCTTGAATAACTTGCTTTTAAATCATTGAGGAAATGTCTTTCATACTATATTTATCAAGGGTCTGTATTACTTTTATCAATTAATTGTGTTTTTGCTCTTCACTATTTTTAATATCTTATTAAGTCATATAACTTTCCATAAGACTAGTTCTAGGATTGAAAGTCATTAACCTCTGCTTACTAGAGCTTTGTTCGTTAAATTTATTCGAACTAAGTTATTTCTTTTGATTTTCCCTTGCTTTCCGTAACTTTTCAGCAAATTTAGTTTCATCTTGAACAAAGTCACTTTATTTTTATGATTGCTTTACTTAAACAACTTAATTATCTTAAATTTTGTCATCTCTGAGTTTATCGAACTCCATAGTTAATTTTTAAGTTAAAGAAATATGTTTTTTAACGCCTTTTTCTTTGCTTTCTGTTTTTGAACTTGAATTACTTGATTGAAACTTCTACTATAGCTGCCTTTATTCAGAAACTTTTTGCAATTTATTTGTGAAATTTACTATTTCAAAATCCTTAGAGGCTTCTAAATTTTATCTTGGATGGTCTTCTTCTGCTATTAACTCATTCCCTTCAATTATTCATAAGAGATCCAGTTTCTATATAGTCAAAGGTAATTTATTATATAAGTTTATACATACTATTTTAGGTTATTTCTTAGCCAAAGAATTCAACTTTTTTATTGCTTCTTTTGTAGATTAGACCATTAAAATTTTAAAATATTTTGAGGGGATTCTTAAATATCACCTGAGTGTAGTACTTTAATCTGCTTAATTACCATCATACTTTTCTTTAAACCCCTCTCCCCTAAGAATTATTTTAATAATTAATAATTTTGATTAATGAATTAATTATGTTTAAATCATAATGATACTCAGCAAATGACTGTGAATTCAATAATTTCTCCAATTTTTCATCTTCCGTCAATACCTCTGCCTCTACCCTTGGCAAGTAATGCATTCTTGCCCTTCTTTGCTTGATTTGCAATTCTCTTGAACATGGGTGAATTTTTAAGCATGTCTGGGATGATAATGAATCTAACCTGACTGCCTCTCACGAATACTTAGTCTAAATGATCCTGGCGACCTGTAACATAAACATCGTCAAGACGCATGTTCATGGTGTCTTCAGATTCCATGAGGTAATCTCTATAGAGTTCCCCTGATTTCAATTCTACAGTGATTACATGATTCTCTGCTTCGTGGAGCATCTTTATTGGTACACCCGATACTCATTTTTAATTAAATACTTTTATTATTATTAATGATATTTCAAAATTTCGCTTATAATTAATCAATCAACGACTGT
>ARYC01007951.1:0-13652 GCA_000711775.1 Oxytricha trifallax
AAAGAAGCTTAATCCTTTTTAGGAATTCATATGATATGTGAACTAATTCATTCATTTTTTAAGTCTAAAACTTATTAAAAAGCATTAATTATTCCTTTCCTTGCACATATCGTAGTCTAATCTTTACTCACTCTCTTGCAACTACTATGTATTAAGTCTACTGTATTGCTTGGTAGATCATGCATTAGGTGATGCCGCATTAAATTCTTGTAGTGTGTCTTAATATAACTCCAGTAGAACTCAATTCCATTAAATTATGGACTGTAAGGAACTTTATAGACAGGAGTTATCTTCAACTCTTTATAAGCTTTCTTAGACTCCTTTGTTTATGAACTGAGAGGTTATAAACAAATAAGATGATCTCTTGATCGTTATACTTATCTCTTAGCTTACGTAGGAACTATATATACTGCTCTCGCTTAATAGAGCGAGGATGAATAACATAAGTTTCTAATCCTGAATCTTCACTAATACCAGGTAAAATTGCATGAGTGACAACCTTTACTTTCTAGTCATAGACTTCTATGTTTTTTATAATTTTTGTATCCTAGATTTAGTACTAAAGATATTGAATGTAAACACTACTTCATAAGAGTATATAAGCAAGATGCTATTAGTAATATTTCTCTGCATTTAATTATAGATGAAGTGTTTAAATTATTAAAATAAAATGGCACAGTAAAGTCAATCACTCTGTTGAATAAAAATTTTTAAATTAATTTTTTAAAGAACCCGACGAATATGAAAAAGAACGTTTAATTAAAATAAAATCTACCAAGCAGTAATACCTAACAGTCGAAGCACTCTTGCGAAAGAACTTTGATATTGCTAGCACAGGTTTGAATTAGTTAAATTATTGTAGGAATACATTTGATTTGGGAAAATTCATTAAATTTAAATTAACAATTATTTAAAATCGTGGCAGTTAACTTTCTGGAAACCTAGACAATATGGTACTCATTCAATAGAGAATTCAAAATCAGCTGGACTTTACTGTTGGCGCTACCCCTCTATTGCATCCCTGAAGCGAGATAACGCGACTTTAATTTTTGCAACAAAATCAACAAAGCAATCACCCAAAATAAAAGTCAAGTTATCTCCCTTCAGGGATGCGATAGAGGGGTACCGCCAGCAGTAAGTCCAGCTAATTTTGAATTCTCTATTGAACGAGGACCATATTGTCCAGATTTCCAGAAAGTTAACTGCCACGATTTTAAATAATTGTTAATTTAAATTTTAATAATTTTCTCAAATCAAATGTATTCCTACAATAATACTAGTACCATACCTAAACTTAAGCAATAAGTCTAAATATTTCACATCGTTAAAATCGTGATTTATTTTCATTTGCAAAATAGCCTAATTTCACTCCTAACCAAAATAATACCCCAACTATACCCTAAAAATCAACTTACTAATACGTCTAATTAAGGAGTTGTGGTTTTGATTAAGGAATTAGTTGAATTCTAATTGCAAGGATGTTTGTTCGATAAAACTTTCAGCTTAATAAGAGCTTATTTGCCAAAATATATTGAAGAATTTTTGGCTTAAAACTATAAAATGCTAACCTATACAATGACTGAGTATGAACCATTTATCGATTGATTGATTAATTAATATACTAATAGAATCGATTCTGGGAAATTATAGAATTATAATGCAAATTCAAAAATATATCATTATTACTGGCGATAATAAGAATTAGCTAGAATTATAATAAAAGATTTAGTTATTTTAGTGATGATAAATGATTTAAAATCAAATAAATTTAACATATCACTGTTTAATACTAAAATCAAACCATCAATCTTAGTCGTGACGTAGACGTATCTGAGTGAGTTGACGTGGCAAATTCCGTGACGTGGCAGTCGTAAAGTAGAAAACTCCGAAAAAACCAATCTCGCTTATCACCTAGTCTCCTCCAAAATCAAGATGTCTGGTTTGAATAGTAATTAAAAGAGATTATGGCCAAATTAATTATAAAAATTAAATATATATATTTTGTGTGCAGAGTGTGCAAAAATATAATCTACCAACTAGGGGTAGTTTATCTGCACAATCTTTAATAAATATATAAATAAATAATATAAATAATTTAACTGGCATTTAAGAATAAATTTCACTCTCTCTGAGTCTCTCAATCTTACTCAAGCTTGTCTTGCATTATGAATGATACGCTGATCAGCTTAGGATTGTAAATATTTTACATTTTTGATTTCTTGTATGATGGTTTGCATATCAGCACTTTCTTTTAAAATTAAAATGCACATTCATCAAAGCTACTTGAAATGAATCCCATTATTTCGTCGTTGATACTAGTATCTGCGGTCGAGTGTTTACTATAAAGTTGTTTAGATATATATACGAGAATTACCAATACAGTTTTACTAGATATCAATCTAGAACCAACGGAAAGTCATCAGAAAATTCATCGGTATCGATTCTATAAAAGTTAGTATAAAAATAATAATTGCATTGGTAAATCTTACGGTTAGCATTATCATACTTCTAGAAACTATCGTCATTCTAGGTTTGTAATAGTATCACTGCAAGAAGAGCATTTTTAATCACATTTAGCCTAGCACTATCTTAGTCTCGGTATTCTTAATTCACTAGTTGAACAGGCAAATCATAAATCCGTGTGAGATTGGAACGATCCAGTTGCTATTAAAATTATTTATATAATTTATTTATTTATTAAAGATTGTACAGATAACCTATCCCTAGATGGGAGATTATATTTTTGCACACTCTGCACACAAAATATAAATATTAATTTTTCAATTAATTTTGCCTTAATCACTTTTAATTACTAATCAACTAAATCTATTTTAATTTATAGCTAATTGTAATTAGTGGCAGGGGTAATTATATATATTTTGAAATATTAAATTGCATTATATTTATATAATTTTCCCGAATCTATTCTATTTGTATAATAATAAGCAAGATCATGGATCTAATGAAATATTTATTTAATTACTGTTAAAAATCGAAGAATAGAAGAAATAAGTATTTATCTTTAAGACTCAAATAATTTCTTAAAACACTTTAATTAATAACAAGCAAAATAAATAGAACAGCATTAATTGGAAACAAACACAATCAGAAGCACAGTTTAAAATGACATTAGTGAATTCTTGTGAAGATAAAGAATTCCTGACGATAGGGCTGAATTTATATTAAAGAGAAGATAATATATTGATTACAAAAATTATCCCATAAAATAAAAGATGCCTTTCCAAAAAATTCATAGAGAATCAATGTGATTAATATAAGTTCAATTAATTATTAATTAATATATATTAAGTCATAATAGATAAATGTCCACTCCTCAGCCTTAAAAAAATCGCACAGATGGTAGCTTGAATTCTTTTAATTATGAAGATTGGCTATGCACCTACTCTAATATCTCTAAAATTTTGAATATTTCAGAATATTACGTTAAGAAAGTTTGCATGCTTGCTGAAGGCCGCAATATAAAAACTCAAATGCCAAGGAATCCAAGCAGGGATCAAATAACTCGGGAACAAAAGGAATTTCTTTTGTCTGCTGAAACCCTTGATTTATGGAATGGGTACTCATTGCAAGATAGGGCTATTCTATTTCATAGAACGTTCCCAAACTCTGAAATTTCCTAGTCATAGATTGCCTATCTCTATTGGAAAAATCAAATAAAATACAAATGTATGAAATCAACTTTTCGATTTTCAGAGTAAAAATGATAACAGATAATCTAATAGAGAAATCAAAAATTTGAATAATTTAAAGGTGTTATAGACTCAGGAATGAAAATCATCTACGTTGATGAAATGATATTTTAACCTTATTAAATTTGATAAAGGTCATGGGCCTTGAAAAGTCAAAACTGGTAATTGAAAAAGGAAAGTTTGAAGTTGGGCACTCTAATGGCAATAGTGGCCATCAGTCATCAAAATAGGCTTGAAGGATACTAAGTGAAGAGTAACTCTGTGAAAATAGGGGACATCCTAGCGTTTTAAGAATACTTGCAGGTTGAGAACTAAAATAGTGATGTAGTAATCTTTTGGGACAACCTAAGAGCTAATCATAGCAGAATTGTGTAGCATAAGATTTAGTGCTAGGGCTGGACTTGCCTATTCAACGATCCATATTCGTCAGAGTTTAATTGTATTGAAGGGTACTTTGCCTAAGTTAAGAGATAGTACAGGAAAGAGATGGTCACTCTAGATTTTAAAGTTACCAACACTTGTCATAGATAGATTGTACGTAGATGTATAGAGGATGTAACGTTATAGTTGGTAAGAAAAATTGTAGATAAGTATGTTTAAAAAATTAGGCTATATTAAGCTGAGGTTTGAAACCCTCTTGCATTTAACATGACTTAAATTTTTATAATATTTACTCACTCCATGTCAACATCTCCAGGAGCTCTCTTTACACTTGAGATATGGGAAATGGAGATCTCTTGTTGGTCAGGGTTCGTTTAGCCATAGTATTCAGTTTAGGCTTTAAAATCCTAGAAGGGTTGCGATATTTCATGAACTTCTCTTTTCTATCGCCTTATTCTAGGTTTTGCTCCTGCCTTGAGCATGGAGATAACCTTCCCTTTTGTTTCTAAAAATAAATTAATCAAGTATAACCTTACTTGAGAAGAAGGGCTCGTCAATAAATATTTTAAAAATGTCATCTCTGATAAGCACTTTCTCCTTGACTTCTTCCTCATTGTCTTTAAGATTTCTGACTCGATTGGCATGCTTTATTATAACTTCAACATACTTTGGCCACAGAGTCCCAAGCACCCATAGAAATATTTTCTATCTGGCAATACCTGGTAGTCCGGGTAGTAGTTCATGAATCTCATTATTTCAGGGTCATTCTTGACTTATGCGAAAACCTTTTCGACAGATAGCTCATCATAATAGGGCACATTGAAAACCATCACATTAGCAGCTTTGAGCAGGTCTTTCTCTCCTGCAAAAAAGTCTCTGAGAAATCTCACTGTTAGATGAGCATCAGCAGGCAAAAAATAGCCCCCTAAAATGTAAGAAATAAAAAGACTTACTGATATTTTAGGTAGGTTATCATATCACTCTTAGACCTGAACTTATTTGACAGCTCCCTGATGTCATGGCCAGAGATTCCAGGCTAGTTTGATTCATCTAATGCAAACAGTTTTATTGATAATAGGAATTCTTTATTTTTTACTGATGTACTTAATTGCATCATGAGTTGATTCATGAGTTTCTTATTGAAATTCATTAAATTTTTGAATTACAGGTATTGGTCAGTATACTGGTCTGATTTTTGTCAACTACTATAGTTAAAGCATTAAAACTGATACTTATTATAAATTGAAATCATACTAAATGGACCTTAAAATAACGACCATAGGGAAATGAAAATAGCAGATATACAAAAGTGAAATGCAGTAAAAATAATAAGAAATTATATTTATTATAGATTAACTAACTTTTTTTATCTCACTTACTGCTTTCTCCAACGCCGCAAAATGTTTATAAATTCTATTTTCGCCGCAAATTGTTTTTGGAAGCTATCACTTTGCTTTACAATTTCCTATAAAATGAATAATAATTAATACTAAATTCCTGAACTTGCTTGTTTTCTTAAAATTATAGATAGAATTATATTTTCTACAATTCTCTTACTTATCATCTTCTTCTTCATGTAAGCCATTTCTAATTATAATTATTTATTAATTATTATTTTTTAAACTATATAATAAAACAATGCTAGTCATCTACAGTAACACAATCAAACTTATATGCGTTAATAATTTTGGCATTTGTTTGAAAAATATTTTAAAACATAATTTAATTCTCTTACATATTATAATACGAGTAATTATTATGATATAATTGTAGTTGGACATATAAGTTGAGTGAAAATATAAGTAAGAATTTGAGAAATAATATCAATGCGAAAGGTTGTATCTCAATAATTAATTTTGTAATATACTTAATTATATTAATTGTTAATTAATTATATATATAGTAATTTCTCTAATGGCTGATGACGATGGAACGCATCTTCTATGAAAGTTGGTTTCGTAAAACAATCTGCGGCAAAATTTCTGGTTATAAAAAAATTGCGGTGATCTGAATATTTGTTGGGATGGTCGAGAAATACGATTGTATTTAATGGTTTCTTGGGCAATAGAATTTATCAGCAAAAGAAATATAATAATGAGAAAAAAAGAAAAGTCAGAGTTATAGATGCCACTAATGAGACTATTTGCACATTTTGTGAAAAGAAATTTTATAAGGGGACTTCCATCAGAACACATCTATCATTATTTTATAAACAAAAACACAAAGAATCACGATTAATTAAAAAATCAGCCCAAAAAACTTGCAAATACTGCAGATTTATTTTTATGGAGCAACGATTGTCAGAGGCATGAGATGAAATGCCAATTTAAATTAGAAGAAATCAAATAAGAAGAAAAAAAGACTAAAACTAAAAGAAAAAATGGGAATATTTACGGTGTCTGCTGTAGTACGAGTGAAGATACAAAAGGGAATAGAAATGACTACAGTGAAATAAAGAGTAAAAAAACTAACATACAAGTTATTAACCCTACCAAACATATTCGAAGGAGATGTGAGAGATCTACAAATGTGGCAAGATATTGCAGAAGATGTCAAAAAAAGAAAAAATATATTATATGAAGTAATAATGATGGACCCACCTTGGAGATTGAAACAAGACTTGCCTTACCCCACTTTATCAGACAAGGAAATAATTGACATGCCCTTAAATTTAGTGTAAGAGAATCGACTGATAATTTTATGGATAGTAAACTCCAAGAGAGATTACTAACAACTTACGGAGTGTTATACTATGGATGGGGGAAATATACAGCCCACTGCAACGAGATTTTCATAGTAGCTGTTAAAGGAAAAGTCTCTCAAATAGTTCAATATCACACTGCAAAATCAGTAATATTCGATGCAGTAGATAAGCATTCAGCAAAACTAGATAAAATATACGACTATATTTAAACAATCGCCCAGATAAACTAAACCTAGAAATATTCGGAAGAAAGAATAATATCAGGAGGGGACGAACAACTTTTGGGAAAAATTTGAGATGATTTATTTGCATATATCGCATAATAGTTTTTAAGTAGTTTTATGAGTAATTAATTGATAATAATTTTTAAGTTAAAAATAAATGATGTTGAATGCTTAAGTGTCACAACTTGAAGTCAAGAAAGTTCTACCTTAGGTACTAAATAAATGAGAAGAAAAAATTGATAATTAATTTGTTTTATGATTGATACATTCTTACTGATAAAATCTTAATTTACATATTTAACCCTCAGCTTAACAATTGAATTAATTTAATTTTTGAATAACATTTAATTAAAAGCTTTAAATTTACATATTATATGGATACATTTCTAATAGCATTCTGATAAAGTATGATAAGAACGTATACTTTAAGTTAAAGTAAATCTTAGTATTTCTCTTCGAATTATTCACCTTTATATTGATCTTAGTTTTAACCTTCAATTTAAGTGGCTAAGAACCAAGATTTCTTGAAGTCTAAACCTATTATCTGTCATTTAAAATAATTATATCTAATTAATTTGATTTGTTATTTTTTTAATAAAAAAAAACAAACATGTTCAATTAGATCAATTTCCTATTTTAATAATCTATTTAATCATAAAATTTTCATATTTTATGAATATCTCTTATTTGCTAAGTAATGATACTCTTAATGTAAAATAATGATTTACTCAAAGTTCTTCAATTATATTAAATTTAAGATTAAATATAATAGATTTAATAATTCCAATATTTGTATCGTTTTTATTGTAATTGACATGTATTTATAGTATAATATATTCATTTCTTATCTTGAGAGATTCACTCCATAACTTTACTGCACAAATAATGCAAGCTTAAGTCTATCAAATCCTAGCCAAAGAAGTACTATGTAAATAGTAAATGTTGCTTCTCAGTAGATTGCAGAATTAAATGCAAGAATTCTCCTATTAGTACTCTATTTTCTTGATTTATTCAGGATCTATAATTCTAAAATAGTATAAACTCTAAATGAACAGTTTTAATTATATGTACAGACAATGTAGAGGGAGTCTGGATAATTTTTAACTGTGGCAGTTGATTGTATAAGGTTATAGAAGTAATCCACTTAATATATTTAGCTGCTAATTTTATTTACTGATTAAACTTGATATGTTTTCTTCCATCAGAGCTTGGAAGATTATATTTAGTTAAAAAAATACTTTCAATACAAGTTTGTTGATAGTTATTTTATTTATAAAAGTGAGAACAAATGGTGAATATCTTTCAATAATTTTATTAATTTAACTCAATAAGGCCAAGTAAAATCCTGTGATTTAATCGTTAGAAATTTCTAAATAAATAAAATTAATAATTATGGTTTGAATGATTTTAATATTTTCAAATTGTGTTAATTTTTTAAATTTGCATAAGATATTTCGTGGAAATTTTGATTAATCTGTAATCTGGGCTTCTTCTAAATAACTAAATTTATTGGCTGTAATTTAAAGTTCAAGTTTAGAGTGTGATGATAGGTAGCCAAGCAGGAACAAATATGGTCTAAGAATTCATTAAATAATAAATATTAAAAAAACTGCTTAATTAATTTTGAATTTATATCTAGAAATTTATTTATACATTAATGATTAATAATAGGAAATTATTCAATTAAATATTAAAAGTAAATATATTAAAAAGTATTCGTATAAATAAGATGCAGGAGAAGGTAGATCACTCACATAAAATGCAAGTTACAATAAATATATCTATAAATAATAGTTTTAGCGGTGTTATCTGGAAGCACTTGAGATGTCAGCAGACTGGTTCTTCGTCAGGTGACTCAGAGTAGGGGGACAAATATGACTTATCAGTGATGATAATGATGTTGAAGAAGATGAAACATTTTAGAGAGATTTCCATTTTTAATTATTATAATAAGTAATAGTTTTATTATTAATTAATTTCTACAATCATAATTTTTCCAAATTTTTCTGTATAATTACAAACTCTATTATAATTTAGTGGGGTTATTAGCATGAGTTGCGGCTAACAAATTCTTAAGAAATTTTAAAGCGATTGTATCCAAATTATCAATAGTCTTTAGTAAGACTATTGAATTTATAATTAGAATATATTTTATATTTTCTTGAAATTAAATATTTACTTGTCAGTCAATCAATCAATTAATCTAATTACTAAACAAAACTAAATTTAAGGTTGTGTTTTTTATAAATAATTTTGAATTTATCCACCAACATAATCATAGATTATAGTTTCTGACCACTGTAGGTACAAAAGCTAGCTCTTGTAAATTCTGCTTAACCTTATATTTTTTAATAAAGCTGACCAAGATATTAGCAAATATAACAGATCTGAGCTCATCATAACAATTTCTCTATAAACTTTTGTTAATAGAATCTATTATAAGTCAATTAGATAAGCATTAAAAAAATAATGAGTAATATTTAAAATCTTGGTTGTGTCAAGAATAGATAGATCAAATGGTAAATTAAACCTTTGAGTGAGTGGACTGTGCTAGTAAGTCTGAGGTACGTAAGTCAAGAAATAGAATGATAAAGATATCTGCTTATTTGTATATTGCCAAGATGCCTAAGAAGTAGAGAATACTGTATCCTTTCTCATTTAAGAATATGAATTCTGATTCAAGATACTCTAGGTAATTGGAAGTCTAAAATTTATAAGCAAAAATTATATGTAGTACTTAAGGAAGAAAACTACTAAAATTTCTAAAAATTAATGTCTCTTTTAGCTGGATAAAAATCTAAAATCTATATGCTGATTCAAAATCCAAGTTAAACCTGCCAGTTACTTTGGCTAAAAAATAAAGGATTCTTATAAAACTTAGCATTATTAAAGTTCGATATCTGATGGAGAAAACTTCGGCTTATTTTAATTGATAAAGATTTTTAGTATTCTATATAAATTTACAATAAAGCTGAAAAATAGTATTTTTTAATAATTTATGATTAGCAAATCTCTAAGCAGTTGGTAAAGGCAATAAATTAAAACTAGCTTTTGCATCTTCAATCTTGGATTTATTAAATTTATGATTTAAATTAATAAGAAGAGATATCGATCTTTTTGCAATCATTAGCATGAATCAAAACCCTAAAACTCCTTAATGTAAGTTTATAAGTGCTTTGATTTGTAGTGAATTTGTTAGGATTAGGGTTATTAATTATATACGAGACAAAAATTGCAAGCTTTCGGGGTCTATTTATAATGAAGAGTATATAGATTTAGTGTTTAAACTGCGTTATGGATGTGAATATACAGTGAGTGAGTCAAACTAATTTTTATCTATAAGTCTATTGCTCTACTCTTAAAGCGAAGTCCTTTAATTGTTCGCTCACTGCTTTCTAGCTCTGTAATTAAAACATTAATAGCTTAATCTAAACCATCGATGAAGTCAAAGTTCCTATAGTAGCATATTGATTATCTTATTAATGAAAAATTTTGAAGTATTGGGCTCACTTCTCTCTCGACAAAAGAGCTATTATGTTTCTCCGCCAATTCCCTGATTTGAAGATCTATGCTTAATCTATAGCTAACATTTATAAACAAAATGGAATCTCTACAAATGTGGGAATCTTATAAAGAGAGTAATTGAGTTCAGTCTGCTATTTTACAACAATACTTTAAATAATATATATGATTAAATGCAGGGGCATAATGGAATAATATTAAGTTTATACATGCAGGCGAGGCTGTGTTTACCTTCAATACCTTCATCCAGAAGTCTTGGTACAAAAGACATAGTAATATAGAAGTATATGATTGGAAAATCAAGGTGCAAATAATGGCAATCCTTGAAGGTATTTCAAGGATGCTGGTTTAGAAAATTATGTTATAAATCCTCGCTCAATTAAAACAGAGCAATATATTAAGTTCTTAGAACAGCTGAGAGAGAATTATCCTGAATAAGAGATTATACTATTCGTTGATAATCTTTCTGTACATAAGACAAAAGAGACTAAGAAAAAATATGAACAACTTAGAATAACACCAATTTTAAACGTATTTTACATTCCGCAATTTTATTTAATATAGTTTTACTGGGGTAAATTAAAAAGCTATTTCAAGAAATACTGCTATACCACTTGATGCATGGCCTACTAATCGATACAGTCGACTTCATTAATTGTTCAGCAAAGAGAGTAGACATTTATATAGCTTAAAAGTTTGCAAAAGAATGGAGAATGATCAATCAAAACCCCAAAACCCCTTAGTGAGGTTTATAAGTGCTTTGATTAGTAGGGTAAAGTTGGGGTTTTATTAGGGTTAGTAAAGAAAACGCAAGTTTATTGAGACTTTAATATGTATTTAATGAGTATTAGTTTAATTATATCACATGAATTTTACTTGCTTGTCTTTGTTGTATCTCTTGAATCTCGCTTTCTTTAGTGGTTCGAGCATATCGTCTAAGGATTGTCTTGGATATGCTGGAGCTCTTACTATTATCTTCTCTACAATCTTCTTTATTTCTTAGCATACATCATCTTGTTTTATGTGCTTCTCAGCTAGATTTATTGATTATTTTTCATATTTTGTATTAATGTAAGTCATGCTTTCCATATCTCACTCTAAAATTATTGCAGCTACTGCCCAAACATCCCACTAAATAGAGCCCATTAGTCCATTTCTCTCTGATTGGGAAGTAACCTGGAGTACCAAGAACCTTTGCTAAGGTTACAATCTCTTATCTTAAGGCTCTATTAAAATCGATTACAACTACTTCTAAAGGGCAAAGGTTTAGCATAACATTTTCAGGCTTCAAATCTCTATGAACGTATCCAAGCTCGTGAAGTTCCTAAACACCCTTTATCATATTAGATAGAATATCATTCAAGTCATCTGGGTATCTGTTTTAATATAGATAATCTCGGAGAGTCATTTCAAACTTTTTTAGCCTTAGCGCGATGAAACCAAACCCTAAAATAACACCATCTAGCTTGAGCAAATTCTTGCAATCTTATATCTAAGCCTCTCTAAGTACAATATATTCGTTAGCAAACTCATTTTGATACTGCTCGTTTTTAAGGAGATAGCTGAAAGGATATACCTTGTAGGCATAGTCATCAACCACTATGAGTTTTGCTTTAGCAGGTACGTTTATATGTAAGTAGTTTTCAATACAACTGCTAAGGTCTACTGCATTTAGTGCAGGAATATACATGGCTCTCTCTTAAAAACATGCTAAAAAGACATTACCAGCAGGTTGATTCATTAATTCTATTCGCTTCTGCCTCCTGAGCTTCTCCTGTTTAAAGTCTCAAGATTATTAGATTTTCTTTTAGCGGGCACTAATTTCTAAGTCTCTTTATCTTAAATCAAGAACTCACTTAGGTGATGCTTCTGCATATATTTCTTAACTTTAGCTGAGTGAGTATAAGACTTCTCACAAGTCGTGCACTAGTACCTGCCATCGACCTTATCATGCTTAAAATACACCTTAACTTTCCCAGAGTGAACCTCTTTCATATGTCTCTTCAAACTGGAATCAGTAGAGAAAAGATTTTAGCAGTCTTAGCATTCAAAAGTTTTAATCCTTTAAATCTGAAGCTGTTCCTTTTCTTCCTCAACATCTTTTATTGATGTTTAAACTTCTATTTCAGCTTTCTCTTTCATGTTTTAAACCTATATAATAAAAACCTGTGCTTCAAATTCAAGAGCTCTTAGCTCTGCCTCCCTCTCAATATATATAACTTCTTGTTTCTTGGTTGAACCAAAGTTAAGCATTAATTGACCTGCTCCTAAGTAACGCTCTACGATTTAAGTTGACCACCATGTTTAAATTCAAATTTAAATTTCTAATATAAAGCTCTTAAAACCTCTATAGCTATAGCTGGACTATATAAGAGTTGCTACAGCATTAATGATGGTTGATCTCAGCTCTAAGACTTCATATTTATACTCAGTTTATAACTATAATTTTTGTAATTTTGCACTTAATAATTTTGATTCTGGTACGAACTCAGATAAAGTTCAGGTTGGTACTGGTACCAATTAAGTTTAGAACCAGATTGGAACTTTTCCATTAAAACCTCACTGGATTAAAACTAGGTACTAATTAAGTTTTGGTACTATTAAATTGGTACCAATTAAACTTAAACGATTTTAGTACCGGTACTAATTAAATTTAAACAAATTTAGTACTAATTTAATGGAACTAAATTGATAAAAATGGAGCTCCATCTCTGAAGTTTGTTACAGCTTCTGCGAACCTTCTCCACGTATCCTTACAGGGTTGACCTCCTATAAGATGCCCATATTTAATAGTAAGATTTAAAGGATAGGATCCAGAAGTCTATAAATTAAAACTTGAAATTCATTAATAGGAAGAGGAACAAAGATGGAATCATTCAATGAACAAATGAAAAGGGTTGAGGCTCAAGAAATGATCTCAAGATTCAGAAGCAAGGAGGATCTCTATCGATACCTTACTTAGCATGGTAAAATTAATTGATGTTAATCATTGATGTATACAGTTGGTCTATTCCTTCCAACGATGGAAGGTACTAAAATATCATTCTTAAAAGCATTACTCTGCGAGGAGAAGAAAGCTTTTAAAAACTAAGAAATCAAACTGATTGAAAT
>ARYC01007952.1:0-23472 GCA_000711775.1 Oxytricha trifallax
ACTACATTTCTAGTAGTGGAAGTGCTCAATCCGACCATGTTTGACTTTCCATTCAATTTAATCCTTGGACCCATAAAATTGGGGTTTTGAAGATTTTAAAAAAATTTATCAATTTTTTTCGATTTTTCCAATTTCGATGAAAATTGACCAAAAAGGGACTAAAATCTACTTTCCAAAACCAACCATAACTTCTTTTTCTTTACGAGTTGAGAGAGCTCAGACATGCTGAAATGTATGGAAAAGGAATCTAAAAACGTAGGAATGCTATAGAAATGAAGGCAGAGGTGAGGATGACCTCGAATATGGCAGTTGAAGTTTGACTAGAAAAGCAAGGAATTTTTATTATAAGAGGGAATTTCCAAGTGCCCCAAGACCCTTCTTGCCATGTGAGTTTTCAATTCTAAGTCATTTCTTCGAATCCACCTCGCCGTGAACTACATTTCTAGTAGTGGAAATGTCCCATCCTACCCTGTTTGACTTTTATTCGAAGTTGATCCTCGGACCCATAAAATTGGGTTTTTGAAGATTTTCAAAAAAATTATCAATTTTTTTCGATTTTTCCAATTTCGATGAAAATTGACAAAAAAGGGACTAAAATCTACTTTCCAAAACCAACCATAACTTCTTTTTCTTTACGAGTTGAGAGAGCTCAGACATGCTGAAATGTATGGAAAAGGAATCTAAAAACGTAGGAATGCTATAGAAATGAAGGCAGAGGTGAGGATGACTCGAATATGGCAGTTGAAGTTTGACTAGAAAAGCAAGGAATTTTTATTATAAGAGGGAATTTCCAAGTGCCCAAAGACCCACCATGCCATGTGACTTTTCAATTCTAAGTCATTTCTTCGAATACACCACGCCGTGAACTACATTTCTAGTAGTGAAAGTGCTCAATCCGACCATGTTTGACTTTCCATCCAATTCGACCAGGACCCAAAAAATTGGGATTTTGAAGATTTTCAACAAAAAAATATTTTTTTATCGATTTTTCAAATTTCCATGAAAATTGACAAAAAAGGGACTAAAATCTACTTTCCAAAACCAACCATAACTTCTTTTTCTTTACGAGTTGAGAGAGCTCAGACATGCTGAAATGTATGGAAAAGGAATCTAAAAACGTAGGAATGCTATAGAAATGAAGGCAGAGGTGAGGATGACCTCGAATATGGCAGTTGAAGTTTGACTAGAAGAGCAAGGAATTTTTATTATAAGAGGAATTTCCAAGTGCCCAAAGACCCACCATGCCATGTGAGTATTCAATTCCAAGTCATTTCTTCGAATTCACCACGCCGTGAGCTACATTTCTAGTAGTGGAAATGTCCCATCCTACCCTGTTTGACTTTTATTCGAAGTTGATCCTCGGACCCATAAAATTGGGTTTTTGAAGATTTTCAAAAAAATTATCAATTTTTTTCGATTTTTCCAATTTCGATGAAAATTGACAAAAAAGGGACTAAAATCTACTTTCCAAAACCAACCATAACTTCTTTTTCTTTACGAGTTGAGAGAGCTCAGACATGTTTTAATGTATGGAAAAGGAATCTAAAAACGTAGGAATGCTATAGAAATGAAGGCAGAGGTGAGGATGACCTCGAATATGGCAGTTGAAGTTTGACTAGAAGAGCAAGGAATTTTTATTATAAGAGGGAATTTTCAAGTGCCCATAGAGCCACCATGCCATGTGACTTTTCGATTCTAAGTTATTTCTTCGAATACACCACGCCGTGAACTACATTTCTAGTAGTGGAAGTGCTCAATCTGACCATGTTTGACTTTCCCTGGAATTCGACCAGGATCCCTAAAAATTGGGATTTTTGAGATTTTCAACAAAAAAATATTTGTTTTATCGATTTTTCCAATTTCCATGAAAATTGACAAAAAAGGGACTAAAATCTACTTTCCAAAACCAACCATAACTTCTTTTTCTTTACGAGTTGAGAGAGCTCAGACATGCTGAAATGTATGGAAAAGGAATCTAAAAACGTAGGAATGCTATAGAAATGAAGGCAGAGGTGAGGATGACCTCGAATATGGCAGTTGAAGTTTGACTAGAAGAGCAAGGAATTTTTATTATAAGAGGGAATTTTCAAGTGCCCCAAGAGCCATCATGCCATGTGAGTATTCAATTCTAAGTCACTTCTTCGAATACACCACGCCGTGAACTACATTTCTAGTAGTGGAAGAGCTCAATCCGACCATGTTTGACTTTCCATTCCAATTTAATCCTTGGACCCATAAAATTGGGGTTTTGAAGATTTTAAAAAAATTTATCAATTTTTTTCGATTTTTCCAATTTCGATGAAAATTGACCAAAAAGGGACTAAAATCTACTTTCCAAAACCAACCATAACTTCTTTTTCTTTACGAGTTGAGAGAGCTCAGACATGCTGAAATGTATGGAAAAGGAATCTAAAAACGTAGGAATGCTATAGAAATGAAGGCAGAGGTGAGGATGACCTCGAATATGGCAGTTGAAGTTTGACTAGAAGAGCAAGGAATTTTTATTATAAGAGGGAATTTTCAAGTGCCCATAGAGCCACCATGCCATGTGAGTATTTAATTCTAAGTTATTTCTTCGAAAACACCACGCTGTGAACTACATTTCTAATAGAAAATTTAGTTATTAAACTACTCCAGCTTAAATTTAGTTTTCATAATCTTTCTGATTATATGCAGGCTTAACTTATATGTCCTTGAGGCTTATTGAATAGACATTGCTCCTTCTTAAAATATAGATGAGATCATTTAAAGTCTCTCTTGAGAACCAATCTTCTTCTACAACGGTTTCCATGAATATCCAAACAAATGTTTATACATTTCTTAAACTCATAGATTTTTGTCTTTGATGAGATTCCGTTGTTGCAAGTTATGATTGTAAGATTGACTGGTTATTGTTGAAGGTCTGATGAGATCCTAGCTGCTTTTCCAGAGATATATACAATCCTCAACAAATCCATTGCTATATATAGCATTTAAATTTTCTAACTCCGCAAATAGCTCATCTATAAAGCTTTGCATATCAACCAATTTAACTCTTTTAAATATGTTTAGATTAGCCTGGATGAGCTTTTACTCAAATGAATTTCTTTAGGGATTGGTCGGAGTCTCACGGGTCAAACATTCTTCTTCTATATTATTTAGAAGCTAATCTCTAAGCCTTTTAAGACCAAACACATCCCTCATGCTCCTTTTGGCTTTGATGCTTTGACCTGTAACATTGTCGTACTCAATCTGGAGTTCTTCTTCTCAGCGGATTATTATAGTGTTTGAGAATTGTCACGCCCTTCATTAGTTTGGAAAAAGCCTCGTAAATATGACTATACAATAGAGTCATGGTTTCGGCTCTTCATATTTGCTTCTAAAATTATTTTATTTTATTTTATAATCAAAGGTATATTCTCTATAGAATTTATTCTTGCTGGAAGTATAGTAGTTCTTGCTCTAACATTGTTATTCTATTTAGTATGCGTGTCATCATTATTAATATAGCAATTTAAATCTATTCAATAATTAAATCACTAAAACTTGGGACGCCCCAGCACTAATTGAGAATGAATTAACTTGTAAAGTCCACTAGCTGAGAGATAAAGTGGGGAACAAGAAGGAACTCCACGACTTCTTATCTTAAGAGGGCAATCTATCATTCATTTTCTGATGAGAATTATACTCATTTTTAATATTTAAAACTTATAATAATGTAGGTAACGAATATAAAAAGCATTTTAAATTAAACAATCATATTATTGATCAATGCTTTTAACATAATTATTTAATGATAATATAATTAGTATATAAAACTAAACTAATATTATAAGAATTGTTTTATTCTTGTTTTATATACTATATCAGCTATAAATTTTATATATTAAATTTATTTACTATAAATTTTAGATTCTATAAAGAATTAAAAAATTTATTAATATAAAAAGAACATTGTTCTAAGCAACAATTTCAAGATATTTCTGTGGATATAATTAATTTATTGACATAATTAAGGAATCTTCATCAATTCTTTTAAGAATTATATAATTCTAAATATTGTTAACAAAAATCAATAGGTCAATACTAGAATCATTAATTTGCAAGTAATTATTATATATATTTTATACAGGAGTTAATAAAATATAATTTAATCATATTAAAAATAGCTGCTTTTAATATATATGAAATATTGTTAATAATTATATAATTAAGGTCTTTACAATCAATCTGAGCATCAAGATTAGAAGAATTGAATAAGCTTTATTTTTATATTCTCAATTATTGAGATAGGTTTTGTTTCACTGTTTTATTTGTTATCTTCTAGTATTTTATATTATTATCTTTAAAGTTAACGTATAAAATATTTTGAACTAGAAAATATATCAGGGAATGTCTACTTGCCAAAACTTTAATGCACGAACGTCTATTCATTTTAGATCAATCCTCAATGGAGAGAAAGAGGTAAGTATTTGTAAAATATATTTGTTATAACATCTCAAAGGACTAGATGTTATTGTAGCAGCCGTTCCTCAAATTGAGGGTCTTGCTGTGGAAGATTTCATGAATTATGCAAAGATAAAGCCATCGCTGCGTAACTATTTTCCAGACCAATGTGATTGGCTCCGCCTCAATAAGAAGTGGATCTGTGACATGCTGATGTCGCTAGATAGAGATAGAGTCTACCAAATGATTGGCCAAGCCAAAAAGCAACGAAGGGAAAGGCTTGATAGAACCCAAAATCTGCTTATTCCCATAAAGAAAGAATTTGCCTATGCTCTGACTGAATCTATTAGCTTCAGCTGTAAGATCAAGTTTTCTTAACTTTTTACACAGTACACAAGGGAAGATCCACATACTTAATGAAGCCATCTGCGAATAGAAAAAGAGAAGCTAATGAGATGGAGGAAGTAAAGCAGGAGGAAATTTCCCTTAGAAAGAGTAATCAAAAGTATCTTGAGATGAATAAACGCATTAAGAACGATTGCAAACAGATGAATCAAGAGCTGCAAGATCAATCCTAGTACAAGATCCTTGTCATGGATTTGATTTCTGCTGGATTTATTGATGAGGAAGGGAATCCCAGATAGCCTGACGTGGCCAAGAGTGAACAAAGAATGCTATGAGAATACTTAGCATCGATTCCTTAGCTCCTGAATATCACAACTTTAGTTTATTATTAAGTTTTAATTTTTTAAAAAAAAGTTCAGGATAACTAAATCTCATACTATAATTAGTTCAGTTGCTATAATCGGTCAATTTATTCTTAGTAGACATATTAAGGCTGATTGGTTGAGGGTCCTTATCGTTTACTCAGAGATTTTTGAACTTAAAAGTCGAAATTTAAGCAAGTTCCTCATGAGTAAAATCTTAACCAGGATACATTATTACTAAAATACAATTAAATCTGTAGATTATGAAAATAAATACATAACGTTAAATCATTTGAATATAATAAGCCAAGTATTTGAGAGTAATATAAATCAAATTTTGGAGCAAGTAAACAGGATTCTAGCTATGTGTTTAAACTGTTTAGTGTAAAAATCTTTATTATTTTAATATTAAAAGTTTGATCAAATTAGTCAATAAAAATAAACAGATAAACAAGTAAACAGGCCCTTATTAATCTGTTCATTTATTTAAAAAACAGATAAAATGAAGGAATAAACAGATAGTCCAAAAGTGTGTTTACAGTTTAATTTCATAGATTAGTGAGCAGATAAACAGACGAAACAGAATGATAGAATGTGTTCATTAGTTTAAAATTAGTAATTAGATATAATTATAATTGCGCTTCAATCTAATGAAATTAGTGATCCTTGTGACTTTCATACCTGCTGCTCGTGATTACCTTTTTCTTTATTGTTAACATTAGACTGTGCGTGGGTATCGTCTGCATTGCAACTCTCTACATATCTCATGTACAAATGCCTTACTAAATCTATGCCAGTAAAAGGGAATGATTTGTCTCTTCTAAATGATTGCATCTCTAGTTTAAAGACTGTAATTCTTTCCATGAAGGATTCAATGTTTACTTTACTCATCTGGTCGAAGTGGCAATTCATATATCGTGATCTTAATTGAAAGATTCTTGAATATCATCTGTGTCTTTCCACACTTTATACCAGTTGTGAAATTCTACCCTCAGTTCCATTATAGCAAATTTATATGTGCGATAAACACCTCTGTGATGTTTTCTTGTCTGCTTCAAGGCTAGCCCAATCATCAAACAGCTTAGACAAGGAGAGCTAACTTTTAATTGTAGTTCTTAGGCTGCTCTCTTTGAAATAAGATTATAGTAGCTACAGCATCTGGCGCAATTGATATTATTTAGCGAGTTTCATTCATTGTCTTGATCATTTAATTATTTTATTGCAATTATATCTAATTACTAATTTTAAACTAATGATTACATTTAATCAATCTGTTATGTCTATTTATCTTCTCCCTAATCTATGTAATTAAACAATAAACACACTTTTGGACCATCTGTTTATTCTTTTACTTGATCATTTGATCTTTTTTTAAACAGATGAACATATTAGTGTGGGTCTGTTTATTTTTATTAATTAATTTGATCAAACTTCTTATATTAAATAATAAATATAATTAAAGATTAAACAGTAAACAGTCAAACAGATAGCTAGAATCCTGTTTACTGATTTATATTACTCTCAAATACTTGGCTGTTTATATTCAAATGATTTAAAGTTATGTATTTATTTTCATAATTTCCCGATTCAATTGTATTTTAGTAATATTCTCGCATTTTTCTTGGATCCTTCAGTTTTAATGCTTGAGGTGCTCTTCCCGAATGTACGATTCTTTCTTTTTCTTAAGAGGCATTCAGTTTAAAGATTTACAACCCGTTTAGCTAGGATGTTCAGGACTTTAGGTGGATTCCCTGAAAAAGCTGCATCAACTAATGGCATTTTGTTTTCTTGTTTCATCATTAACTGGTGCCTGGATCAGGACATTATTCTCAGAAAGCTAACAATTATAGGTGGTGGGATTGTACTCTAATTCTTCAGAGTTATAGTTTAGCCCATATTACTGTTCGTGTTTCTCAATTGAAGAATTATCTTTTTAGCCTGAACGATCATTTGCAGCATTTGATTCTTTTGCATTTTATTCTTAACCGATAAATACCTAATAGCTTGAATAGAGGTTGGGCAGAGTCATCAGACACTTACTGTTGCGAAATGCTTACTGTATCATTTCCTTATTTTAACTAATTTAGCACTTCATAAAACTGGGTAGTCTGCCACGACTCTGAGCTCAATCGATAGAGTTTCATATAATTCTCATTTTATTTCGTTTCATGTTTGAGCATCGTAATTTGATCAAGAGTATCTGTGTACCCATGCATATAAATCATATAATGGCACTTGCCTTTATTTTCCAGTCTGGTCACTCTTTCTAATATTTGTTCATGGGATCGCTTAGTGAATTCGTCCGCCACTACAAGGAAAGGACCGCCATTTACCCCTATTTCCTGTGATGATTTTAGGTCTGTTCTTCTACCCTGCTGCTCGATTAAAACAAAAACTCCATGCCTACCACTTGATTTTTTAAGACATTGCGTCCCTTCTAAAGATTCCTTGACCTTCCTCCTCTAAGATTTTTCACGATCATAACTTTTATGTGAGACTGCTTTTTAAGGATGCTTTAAATTTATTGAAAGGATTGTTGGCATACAATAACTACGTGAGTCCTGAAAGTCTAAGCCTCTAGAATGTTGATGAGCTATCTAGAATAGTCCCGTAAAGTAGAAGGCACAAGGATATCTGTGAGGTGAGTTCTCCTTTTTACTTATCACCGAAGATATTGAAGGGAATGTTACTTATCTCTCGTGGTTTCTTTCTAGTACAACACAGATCCAGTGAAGGCTACAAGCTTATGATTATAAAATTTAGATCAAACTCTTCATTTGATTTACATTTCTGTCGAACATGATCCAATCATGCTTATCCATTATAACGCTCTCTCTCTACCGCTTATTAATAAAGTTCATATCCTCGCTAAACTGTTCAACAACTTTCTAAGTCAAGAAGTAAATTCCCACTTAAGAGTCTCACTCACCAACGTTGACTATTATTCCCATTCCAGTTATTGTTGATAATAGATCATAAATTTTTAAATATTAAAAATAGTTTCAAATAATCAATTAACATATCAATATTATTATTCTCAAAATTAAAAAGAAAATGGGTTTATATAAGCATTAAATTGAGAAAATCAAAAATATTACGCATTCCCTAATTAAATATATTATTATTATTGTAAACGGCTAATCTAAAAAATAAGTAAAAGATGAATCAGATTTCCTCAAATATTCTATACATATTTTATTAAAACTATTTTAAATTAATTATTGATAATATATTAAAAACTTTTCTTATTAACTTAAAGTCTATTAGTATCTAAATCTTTTTTACTTATATGTTTTGTTTATGAATTTTTTATAGTTTAAAATTGGTTAGCCCCTGAGCAAAATGTTAATGGGACAAATTTTAAGAGCAAATTGTTAATAGATTAGAGAAATTCCTATACATACTTACCTTTTCGGTCACAAATGAAGCCTTTTAAAGATGGGGGTTACAAGTTTTGAGGAGGAAACAGCAACTACTGATCAGACAAACACAGCAATATATCACATCTCAAAAGTAAGGAAAAATTTTTTATTAAAAATTATATAGATTATTTAGATATGTATCTCAGATAACATAATTATTCATTGATAGATTTCTTGTGAAAATGCTAAAAAGTGCGATAGCTAAAATAACTTAATCACTCAATATAAGAACTGAAAAATCTCAATAAAATAACTACTATGATGAAAATTCAATATCTTATCTTAGTTAAGATTTTAATGACTAAGAATTATAAAAAGTTATTAAAATTATCAAAGTGAAGTAAAAATTCATCAGTACTATAAACTCTAAAGTATCCATTTAAATTCATAATATTTCTCTAATTATATATTTAAGATGCAATTTAATTTTAGTTTTAATAAAACATGGCAGTTTATTTTATATCTATATATTAAAATTCCCTATGTTTTGTATTTATAAATAATAAGTCTTTTCGTCACTGAGGACCAAGTGATCGTTCTTGCCAACGATGAATACTGGAGTCTGAGTAGAGTAAGCTAAGTATGTGGCAATGGAAATGCACATTAAAGTCTTCCCGTTTCCAATTCCGAAGTTGACAAATGCCCTTGATGACTGGCACTGCATAAGGTTGTTAATGCAAAGGGTTTGTAGTGGAAGCAGAGAAAACTAAGGTGCTGATCTAATTTCTTTTGAAATTACGTTGGCTTGAATGCATCCTTTACTGGTCGCAGAAGGAACTATTCCATTTCTTTCGAGTTCTTTTATAGAAGCTTTAGCTGCTGATAAGCTGTACCTTTCTATTCGGTCGTGAATTAGCTGGCATTTTTCGGAAGTTTCTTTTATAGCTCAAGCTGCTTCATGTTGCCAGTAAGGACCTAGTCGATTAGCTCTTTGAATTTAAGATCTTTTCTTTCAATTAGTAAATTTCCTATGCATAAGTACGCCTTTTGAATTTCATTAAGCTTATTCCTTCATCTGGTGGAGTTAGAAACCAAGGATCTAGATATCTTTTGCATCAAGTACATGAAGTAAATCTAATCAAAGTAGTCCCACTAGTTTATGTAAATTTCACTCACATTTAAGTAATCTTCCAACTAAGCATCCGATTTGGCTTAGACAAGAGAGCATATTTACACGTGGTATTAAACAATCTCAATGGGGACATCTCTAGTAATTCCTAAACCGGAATCTTGCTTCAGCTACTATATGAAAGGTCTGCTTAGTATTCTTAGGCTGTTAGTTAAGAGATGGACCACTTGACTGTCTACTTTTAAAATTTAAATCTGAGACTGCATCAACGGAATAATGTCACTATTATCATCATCTAGTAGTTGCACGTCATCTGAGAACGATGAGAGCTCTGAGACATCATTGTTAATAAAATACATTAAAAATAGGTAAATTTACATAATTGGAAAAATCAGAAAAATTATTTGGTATTTTAACTGTCATGCTTTTATTATATACTAATTTTATAATTATTACTTAAATTTATATCATAAATAAAGTTAACTTATAAATGAGGTACGCTTCCGACAACTAGCCTGACGACAAAGAGTTATCCATAAAAATCAGTAGTATTTTAATTCAATGAAACGTTGGATATCACAAAATATAGTAAGTAAATCACAGTATCGCTATTTATATTCTAGATTTTTATGAACAGATTACCATTTAAGTTAATTTTTTTGGTAATAGACACAGAGAGTTAGATAAATGAATAGATTACTATTTATAAAGCACCATTGATGACTGCTTAAAGTTATTCTAAATGGGTAGGTTTAGCTTTTCGCAGATTTCAATGACTGACAGAAACGGATCAACAATTGATCCTATGAATTATTTCACTCGCAAGCACCAAGAATCATACTGAATAAGTAGGCGTATGCATTTGATATGTGAAAGGTGAAATATAAATATAGCACAAAGCCCAATTTATAATCATGTTCAAACTAGACGCTCCTTAAATCTTGAAGATTAGTAATCAAACATGTCTCAAGAAATTTATTTGAAAGTAAACAAGCATTAGTTATGAAACAGCGTTTCAGCAATTTATACAAAGTCAAGCGAAATCTCCAAAATTATATGTCTTTCAATCCACATAGTTATGACATAGAACGTGGTCACATGGAACAATCAATTTAAATTCAATGGTTTAATAAGGAAATTGACATTCTTCGAAAAGTCAGCAAGAAAAATAAAAATAATGATAAAAAGGGTAGAAATAAATCTTTTTATGAACATTTACTCTCAAAGACTAAATCTAACTAAAATATCATACTTAATAAGTTCTCAATAAAAAATAGCCATCCTTATCAATTAAAAACAATAATTACAGGCAAATAACCAAGAAAGATAACTTTACTAAGAAGAACAAGTTTTATCAGGCTGATAAGTATTAGGAGCACTTGAGTGAGCTAACGATGAAATAAATTCACTTTATGACTTGGAAAATCCGCAAGACCACAAAAATTCAGTAATTATAAGGTAATTTGCAATTCTTAGTGATTTTTCAATTTTTTTCATGCTACTTTAATAAATAAATGTTTTAAACATACATATATTATAGTATAAGAATAGCCAAATCTACAGTAATTATGAAATCCCAAGTAATTATTACCTCATTGAAGAAAAAGCTGCTAAGAGATAAAAAAGTGATGCAATAAAAATATTAGTTTAAGAATTGCCAAGTATTGGGTAATTAAGCATCCACTTACTCAAAGACAAGCAATAAACTCAAAACTAATAATGAGAAAAATGAAACTGAAGTTTACAAATATAAATGAATAACCAACACAATGGATCATGTTGTATTTTTGTAAATAGCTTGAAATATAATCTGTACTATCTCTAATTTATTATAAGAATATATTTATTGTAATTAATAATAATATTTTTGTATGTGTGTTTATTTTAATAATCGCAAATATATGAATAAATAGAGATTTCTTAGCAGTTATTGAATCTTATATTAGTAAATAATAATTACCTGACAATTAAAATACCAAAGAGTTTTTCTTATTTTTTCAATTATGTCAATTTACCTATTATTTTTATATATTAATTAATTATAAAGATAAAAGAGGCAAGGCCTAGGCACAACTCGGGATCTAGCTTGCTAGATAAAAGCTACATGGCTGATCTCAAAAGTTTAATATCATAATCTATAGTCTCATATCCGTAGAATAGCAATGAATTCAGGAAGACCCTTGTCCTTATCTGCATTGATGGTTTGATAGTGATAAGGAGTTCTTGTAATATCCGGAACAATCCTTTTGTGGAGAACTATGTGCTTGGGTGTCTGAACTTTTAAAGAAAGTCAATTAAACTTGCACTGTTCCTCGAGAGGATTTGGTCCAAGAAGCTATACCTGTCCTTTGCCTTTAACATTATGAAATCTCGGAGATAAGCCTGAGTTATTTAATTCTGAAGCTATTATACTAAGTTTATCTTCTTTTCTTCGTGGATCTAGAGTTAGCTTTAAGATTTACATGGTATGTCTGGTTGATCAAACTCGACTCGAGAAGTGTCATTAAATTGAAGTAGGTAATCATCTTTATGAGCATTAACAATACTTTTCATCTTCTTCGTTTTTGAAGACCGTGAGATCCTTTTGTTCAAGATGAACTTGTTTATGAATCGAGGCAAGTCTGTTGATCCCATAAGAGGTGTGAACTCCTTCATCTCCAAGATTTTTTTATATCATAATTATGTTGAGAAAGAACTAGCTTAGCTTGATCATTCAAATGGGGATATTAGGCGCCATGGTATTTTGACCTCCGACCCTTGTTGTTTGGAATATTAGGCAGCTACGCTTCATTCACATCGAAAGTATGCTCTAATTTGTATCCATCCTGGTCATTCACTTACAAGTTCTCTAATACCTGAGTCTTAAAGTCTTAGGAAGCTGGATGAGAAGCGCAAGTATATTGCTCTTGTAATATGCTTTAAGCTTTTGCTTCAAAAATTGAAATATTGCCGCTCTTTAATTGCATACTTAATTATTTCTAATAAGACTTTTGAATCGCTCTTTTTTAATATTAATATATTTATGATTTATAATATGAAAACTTTAAATTTAATCAAAAACTTAATATAGCAATAAGTATTCGTATAGATCAAACGCATGTGGAGATGGACCACACATATAAAATGTAAGTTATAAAAAACATACTTTAATATTTTTTTATAGTGGTCTTCTCAGGTAGGACCACAGATACAACTGGGCTGGTGCTTCGAAAGACTACACAATGAGGGGGACTTAGATGATGAAAATGACGATGATGATGAAGAAGAAGAGGACGATGAAGATGAGGAAGAATGGCACTAATCAGAGAGATTTCCATTTTTGAATTTGATTATAAGTATTAGTATGAATGTAATAAGAATAATTAATAATTAATAATTTAAAATTTTCGTATTTTATTAATTAAAATTAAGCGCCTTAAATGATTCTTAATTGCCAAAACCCCTACTTTTTGCCTCATTCGGCTAGCATAAGCAAAATGCGCTGCATAGTCATTGAAAGTCTGGCACCCACAGTCAAGCTTAAGGATTAGTCCTCATCGTGGTTCGAGTGAGGGTCTTGTACAAACTTTCGCTTGTCTAGGATAAGCCCTGATTGGGCCCGTAATATAGCTAGATTTTTCGAGGATGTGGTCTTAAATAATTATAAACTAGAAATCCGGAAGTTTAGATGCCAAAATCAATCTAGAACTTCAACAAAGGGAGAAATAATTCAAGGGATGCAGAAAATAGTGCGGCATTAGTTAGATGGAAAAAAGTTTATGTATATTGATTCCAATGGCTCATCGCCTCAATAAAGATTATTTAAGACAGATTTCGGAGGTAATTCTATTAAAAACACGATAAAGGGATTTAAACTCTGCCAGAATTAAACTTTTCAATCTAGTAGATGTTTAGTGATAGCTAAGGAACTTTTACCCTCGATTCTATTTGTTTTCACAAGATGGCATGGTGCCGATCAAGCTTAAACAATAGCTGTGAGAGCCTTTCTTCATTTAAGAATATTCAAACTAGCAATTGAGATCTTATGTATTTAAACTTAATTCTTAAATACATTTCAATCATCCTCTAAATTTCACATTTCTTACCTTGTTAATAGTTTAATTTAACATATTTACATTTCATAATTCCTCAATTATTATATTTTAGTTAGTTTATTATGTAATATTTAAAGATTTAGATTATTAAATATAGTTTCTTATGGATTCATTGTGAATAATGAATTTACTATATTATATATTTTAACTTTATATTGAATGACCAGATTATAAAAATAAATTAAGAGATATTTGTAAATTAACTAGCAATTTATAAAATCAACATAATTTATATCTATATGTTTAATTAATTAATTTGATATATCCTAATCATTACTAACTAAAACCATGCATTATCAAATTATAGGAATATTAATATAGTAATAGCATTGGATAAAATTACAATCAAACATTTCATTTTCAACATTTTTAGCTCAAGTTTTTGATTATCATATTACAACTAATTATATTGCTTACTGCTATAATCCTAAAATTAGCTATGATTATTGAGTTTTGTATACTTCCCACAGCTCACCTTAATAACCTAATTTTTATTTAGAATTCATTATCTGAGATGAGAAACTAATTCAATTAATTAACTAGATTGAGCTGAAAGCCCTCATCAAGATCTGTAAAGTGCTGGATAGAGAAGTGCAGTTGCTTCGAAACGTTAGCTTAAGCTTGATTGGGTTTGAGGATTTGGTCCTAGACTTTGAGTAATCCCTGTCTATCAGAGCTTACAATTCTAAAGTTAATCTTCATTTCTGTAAGTGTGATGCTCCCTTTGTCTTTTATCCAAGTACAGCTCTTTTTAAAGATTATCATTTCTCTTGAATTAATTCTTTCAAAAGCTTACAATCTAATTCATTTAGGAGATATTCGGATTGCTTTGGATGATCTTGAATGTCTTTATAGGTTTTTAGAAGTTGATGGTGATTACACCCAGGATTCTTTTAAATTCAGAGATTCAAGTCCTTAGTAGTGTGATTGAAAATAAAAAAATATTAAACTCAACATAGATTTGTTAATTTCTCATCGAATCTTCCTTAAATTAAGATGTTTAGAATCTTTAATTTAGATTTGGCTATGGTTTTTACTTCTAAGACAGTAGAGACTTAGCCGATGATTGTTCAGATTGATAACGAAAATCATCGCCATAGTACATTAAACTTTAAGAGGCAATTTTTGAATCAATAATTATTTAAACTTAAGTTATTTTGTAATTTAAATCATTAATTATTAATTATAGAATCAGTATCAATTGTGATTATCTTATAGGGAGGAGTTAATCAAGAAATAGACATAAACATTTTCCACTAAAAATTACAAAAAACAGTGAAAAAGTATGATTAATCACAAGAAAAACAATAAAAATATCAATGAAAATTGCATCAATATTTTCATTTATTTTGGGGTAAATATCACAAAGGTTCTTCTAGAGGTGGCATTGATTATTTTTTTAATTTTTAACACGGTTAATTTCAATAATAAATACAATATTTTATAAATATCACAACATTTATTTTAGATGAATGACAGTCAGACTGAGGAAGACATCTTGGAGATAACACCCCACGAACTGAGGGAAAGTTTGAGTCCAAAGATGACTTCCACACCAATCTAACTGAGATTTGTAAGAATCAGCAATAATATAAATATTTATTCGATATTAGGAATCATTATAGGTTTCTATAATGATTCTATTGATTAAATAATCAAAATACTATCCATCTCAAGCAGTATATTGATATGAAATAGAATGTGGAATTATATGTTTTTATTTGTTACATTATACTTAAATTTTATAATTTATATTATATAATATTTAAATATTAATATTAGATTTAGCAGTAAATAACTTGAGATAAATTAAAAATCGAATAATTTACTGGTGATTATTATTTATTCATACACTTCTCATCTCCATTTTCATCTTCCAACATTTGCTTTTTTGCTACATCTTACTTGATGGCCTTACCAGGCTACTTTGAACAGTTAATTCGTTGTGATTCGCTGTCCTTTCTGTATCTCCAGCTACTATTTGTTGGTAATCTCTGTTCTGTTGTTGTTCTGATTTTTCGCTAAATAAGCAACATTCCAGCTCAGTTAAATGTCCATCAAACTCAGCCCCCTCTTGGCATTCAAATTCTTACTATAATTCTGTTTGCCAATCACTCCTATGGATCATTCTTTCCTAGTTGTCTATTTGTTTGATTAAGCTCATTTATTGCTTGTCACTTTCCTGCCCTGCTTGGCTCCAAATCATGACGCTCCTCTTTTCTTGATACTAATCTGCCTCTTCTTCTTTGATCAAATAAACAGATTTACCTCTTTCCATCTTTGCGAAGCTGACTTCCAAGTTCAACATAAGATAATATCTATGCATATTTACTATAAATAATTAATAATTTGAAAATTTTGGCTCTTTCTCTATCTCCAAAGCTATATGGTTAGCAATTAGGATTGCAGCAAGCCACAATTTATTAAGACTAACACTAAGTTAGTTTCCAGTTTACTTGCCACTTTCTCTATCTTGTACTTACCACCTATTGTTTGACATACAATAAAGGAACTTAATTTGTCATGGGAAGCATAGTGTGTGCATCTTATAACCATAACTTTCATGTGGTTCCTATTAATTTAAATGATAAAAATTTATGATTTATAAAAGAAGTGAATAAATAAGCTTACTTAGCTATGTAAACATGGGAATTATTATAATAACTGCCTAACTTCTGGCTCCGAAGTTGTTTGCCTGAATCTAGGCTCCGACCATAATATTTCTATAATTATTGAGTAATGTAAATATAAAGAAGAATATTGCTTGTATTGATCATATAGTTCCTCATATGTGAAGGTATACAAACCATTTTCATTAGGTTTTCTATATTATAAATAAAATTTATTTACCTTATTATTTAGAATTAAAATAATTACAGAACATTTACTGGTACAATACAAATGAAAGAGAATTAGGATATAGCCAATAGTCTAATGATTAAGTAATCTATCGTTATTAGTAAAAAACCTTCATAATTTTATCTAGCTCATACCCATACTCATATTTACATACTAATATTACAATGTTTCATTTATAAATAATGAAGATGGAGGATTTTAGATTAATGCTTATTTATAATTATATTAATTAATAAAATTATTTCATGGAATAATTCCATCACTATTATAAGATGGAATCTTTAAGGATACATTTTTTGTTAAATCATAGTTAATAAATAGATTTTTTCAGTTTATTGTAAATTTATTATTAAAATAACTAATTGGTTTCTCTAGGCATGTATGTGGCATTGCCTATGACAGATAAATTTTTCCTATTATATGAGATGATCTGAGATGTTTCTCTTGGATCGCCATGCTTCCGATTTGTCTCCTAGTATCATAGACCTCTAATTGATTTTATCCCTTCTATATTCCCTGTAATTTTCAATAAATGTTTTAATAAATAGTTTCATTCATAGAATAAACAATGAAATAATATAAATGTCACCTTAGAGTTAAGGAATGAACCTCTGTAAAAGGAGATTATGTTTTGTCAATGAGGTATGGTACGCTACATCCAGACCCAAATGAACTCATACTTTGCACTTACAAGAATATAAGCTACCTTCTTGTCTTATCTATCACCTGCGTACTCAAGATCTGCAATGCCATCTTCCAGAACAACATGACAGCAAAATATAGTGGCTGACCAGTAAAAGCAAAGCTTTCTAGACATCAAATACAATTTCTTCTCAGCGAGTAGACTCTTGAGAGATAGAAGTCATACTCTATAGATGCTTGCTGTAGGCTTTTTCATAGGATGTTGCCTGAGACTGGCATAAGCTTTATGCAAATCTATAACTTGTATATGAAAAACGGAATTAAAAAAATATAAGTCGATGAAGAGTGCATATTAGTTGACACAACGTAAGTTAGCAGCTATCTACAAACAAAGATTAGAGCGATTTAATATACTTTTCAAAGCAATTTTGACAGGCTTATGAGCAATTTATGTTGATGAGATCATTTTCAAACCATATACAGTTCGTATGAAAGCATGGACCTGACCATAATCTAATCAGTTGACTTGGAGATAAGGCATAAATTTGCAAACAATAGCAGCAATTGTAGGAGTTAGCAATAATATAGGACTTGAAGGATTCATGATTAAGCCTAAATCGATAAAGACAGAGGATGTAGTCGATTTCCTGGATTATTTGAATACTGTAGATAAAAAGAAAATGATCTTATATTTTAGGAAAACTTTATATGCCATCACAGCAGAGCAGTAAAAGAAACTACAATAATTGAGATTGTCGTGCTTGTTCAATTCGCTTTACTCTTCAGAGTATCACTGTATCGAGGAAATGTTTGCTTAAATAAAATGACAGTATTAGCTGAAAATTGTAGAAAATAATTTTATGATGAGCTAAAATAAGCACCGAAGTGTTATCGTAAAGTGCATTGAATCATTAGAGTGATGCATTATTAGTAAAATAAGTTAAAGGCATGTTATTAAATTTATACACTATTTAGCTTTACATACTTGAGTAAGAGTATAAAATATTCAATAATTACTATTTATATTCATTCCATTTCGACATCTCCTGTGTTTCTCTTCCCTGATAAATCCTGAATCATTTAAAGTGGAATATTTTCAGGCTCCCCTTCACCATAGTCTTTCACCTTAGCTTTAAAATCTTTGATCGGCTAAGAAATTTCATGGTGCTATCTTTTTTACCTTTGGCCTCTGGGCTTTAATCGAAACTTCATCATCGAAAAAGCCTTGCCTTTCGTCTCTATAAAGTATGTTTGCTAGAATAGTTTATACATACTCGAAAATATAGGTTCCGATTTCAGTTTCTGAAAGATGTCATCTCTGAATAGTATTTTTATTTGGCCTCTTCTTCTGAGTTAACTTTATTTCTTACATTGCTTTCATGCTTGATGAGTTCGGATAAATAGCTGGGTGATAGCGTACCCAATACTCCGTAAATACTTTCTATAAGGTACTACTTTGTAATTTGCGTTGTAATTCATGAACTTAATGATTTCAGGGATCTTTTACCTATATAAATTGTTTTTCGACAGAGAGCTTTTCATAGTATGGAACATTTAAATTCATTACATTGCCAGCTTTTAGTAGATCTTTGTTTCCCGAGAAAAATTCCTTCATAAATCGCATGGTAATGTGATCTTCAACAGGGAGGAAGTAGCCTCCTAAAGAAATAAAACAAAACTTAATCTTACAATTATACTTCAAGTAAGTGATTCATGTCACTCTTAGAGCGGAAGTTTTGATTTAACTCCCTTGCATCATGACCAGTCACAGATTGCTTGTTCATCGCGGTTTTAAATAGAAAAGTTATAATATTATAAAGAATACTTTAAAAATTTCTGTTATTAATTTAGGCACTCAGCAAAGATTCCTGAACATCGAACGAATTTCACATTTACCTATTGCTTTTTTGTGCTGATCAGTTCTGGAAAGGTTTAACTAAATAAAAATTATTTACTATCTGATATGATATATATATATTTTTAAACAAACTAACCTTTTGAACAAACTTGTGAGAATTTAGGGCAGTATTAATCGTCATTAATTGATTTAAGATTGGCTATTTTAAAAGGAATTAATTTTAATATTTAATAATTCATTCATTTAAAAATGAGTTTATACAGAGAAATCATTTCTAAATTGCAAGTACTTGCTTACACTATGTTTATATTTTCATAAATTCAATAAGTTTCATCATAAATAAATTATTTGAATATGTTATTATTTTGGAAATTGCCTTAAACTTGGATTTTTAAATGAACCCTTAAAATGTTTAATAATTTTATATTATATTTAATATATAAAAACTTTATGCAAAGTGAATTATTGAACTTATAAATATTCCAACTAATTGCATCTATAATTAAATTAAAAAAATGTAGGGTTTATCTTCAGTATTTTATTTGATGTCTTTTCTCTCTAATGTCTAAATATATTAAAAACTAATATATAATTGAAGTTTATAAATTCAAAATAGCTATTAATTTAATATTATACATAAATAAATTTTTATTTAACATTAAATATAGAATAAAATGAAAATTTCAAAGAAAAAAGCTATTTTTCGCAAACAAATTTAAGATAAGTTGCTATAATAATATAAAGAAGTTAAATGCATACGCAAGCTGTGAAATAACTATCATTAATGATTTGCGCCAAAAATTCCCTATAAATATTTTGCGGATTTGAAATAAATTAAAATAATTCGCTAAAAATATAAAAAATAAATTTCAAACATAGTACAGGAACACTTATTAAAAGCAAATAATTAAAAATGGGAAGAAAATCGACAATGAGCATGATGATGCTACCGAGCTTGTAAATTGTACCTACTAAAGCTAAAGCTACACGCAAAGCAACTCTTTGAACTTGCATCTCAGTCAACAACACAAGGAAGAGAATAAGTTTGATAAGTAGTTGTACAAATCCAAGAGAGTATGCATTTATTGCTTCAAAGAATTCACCAGAAGTAACGAAAGATAAAAGAACTAGGTCAAATGCTAAGACAACTACAGATATGATAAAATGATTAAAAAGAGGAAAGATACTGACGAAAAGATGGGAATTCTTAGGGGTCCAGAAATTGTCGCTATTAAGATCAATAAAGGTCATGAACTGATAGCTGTCAAACAAAAGGTGAAGAATCTCACTTATAAAAATCTTACGAACCCAGTGCTGTACGAAGGAGTCGTAAAGAACTTGAGGATGTGGAAGCAAATTGCAAAGGACTGTCTCAAAGCTTATGGCAGGTTATACGGAGTTATATTGATGGATCCTCCTTGGGACTTAGGCAAGACCTAACGTATCCTATCATGAGTGATTATAAAATATTGAGTATGCCTGTCGAATTAATTCTGGAAAGAGGACTCATCATTATATGGATAGTGAATCAGAAGAGGAACTAGCTAGACAATTCCTCAAATAACATGGATGCACGTAGGTAAATAAAGGTGAATGGATCAAACTTACAAAGAATGGAGTTCTTTACTCTGGTTTGGGGAAATATTCTCAACATTTATAATTTATAATAGGATATTTATAATTTTAATCAAAAACTTAATATAATAAAAAGTATTCGTATAGATCAGAAACAGGAGGAGCTACAGCACTCACTTAAAATGCAAGTTAAAAAAACAATACTTTAAATATTTTTATAGTGCTCAGGTGCCACAATACAGGAAGGACACACAAGGAGGGGAACAATAAACAGTAAAAATGCTTAAAGATGAAGAAAATGACGATGATGATGAAGACAAGATGCTTTTTTATAAAATTCTATTTTCACTTTTATAATATGTATTCTGATTAACTTTAATGAAATTATTAATTCACTAAATTTTACAAATTATAAATTATGATTGTAACTATTCATTTCTGGTTGGGAGGAAGAATGATGTTAAGGAAATCGTGCAATTTAATCTGGCATAAACTGCATTCTTTGATGCAGTGTTAGGCAATTCTGGGAAGCCAATCCGCTTCTACGATTCATCTAAACCATTGCATGCACCTGGCTGACTAAACAGATTATGATATTTTATTAATTTTATAATAAGTTTAAATTAAAATATCATTGATTCTGATAACTACCCAAATCTAACAGTTCTTCACACTACTTTGACATTATATGGAGATGATGACACTTGAAAAACTATCCATATTTCTTCAATATCTGCTGTTTTCCAGTTTCCAATTCGTTGACCCAATGTATTTCTAAATCTAGAGAATTACTTAATCATTCACGATTATTGGTGGAAAAATCAATTGTCTATCTTTCTAGTACATAAACTGTATTTCTTCAATCTAGCTCATGCCTATTTCTAGAGCCTCTCCGTTTTTTTATCTGCCTGGAATTAAATCAAAATGTTGCAACAAGCAACTCCTCATTAATCTCTCTTGAGTAAATCTTTTGCTTCTCTGACGGCAAGTCTTTTTCTCCATCTCATCTTCTTAAGGCATCTTTCCTATTCTCGAATCTCGTTACTCAACTTTGATTCTGGTGTTAGAGCAGCATACGATGGTGACCATTCATTTATTTGAAGTTATCATCCTTTCTTGTGTTTAATGATTAAAATCAAATAAAAATTAACATTTCACTGTTTAATAATAAAATCAAACCATCAATCTTAGTCGTGACGTAGACATATCTGAGTGAGTTAACGTGGAAATTCCGTGAAGTGGTAGACATGAAAAAAAAAACTCCGAAAAATCAGTCTCTCTATCACATAGTCTCCTCCTAAATGAAGATGTCAGCCAGTTATAACTCGGAGATAGAGCACGAAGAAATCAACTAGAATGACAAGGAGTGGAGAAAAACTCTTAACGGTCCCTCCGATGCAAGGAAACGTCATCATATCTTGGAGTAATTAATTTTGTAGAATACCAACCTATTATAGATTTTTTTGAAATAAGCTGAAATTTAAATTAAAATGAATAAGTAATAATAGTAGTAATAAAATAATAGAAACGCCTTCAATTTATTCCTCAAGATTATTTAAATTATATAAGAATTTGATGTTTTTGACTGTAAACAGTACCATTTTCCTTATGATTTTTTAATATGCTAATATGTGGATCTTTTAACCTTCCTTATAATATCGCATTTATCTTCACGTTCTCCTGCATCACCCACCCATTCAACTGTAGATCCTACTTTTAAAATAACCAAAGATCTTCTCTGAGTATAATCTAGACTATGAGGGCAGAGTCAGATACCTTTAACACGGATGTTGCTTGACATTTAATGAGGCTTAGACATATCAAAGAATAGCATTTTTAGTGGAATTGCAGTGAACTTTCCCAAAAGCTATCTCGCGAACCATTGAATATTTTTCAATTCTGACTTCGATCTACTAAGGAAACATATGATTTTAATGCTGAAAAGCGGGGATAGTGAGGGAAGGGTGTTTTCATTTCCTGGGCGGGCTCTCTCAGCCTATGAAAACACATAATTGAGTGACATCAAATCTTCCCGGCCCTCGTTCGTGGTGATGCCTTGTCCAAAGTGGCGCTTTGATGCGTATTCGTGATCAGCGCCCTGTAATTAACAAGACTGGTTGGTCGAGAAATTTCGGAGAGCAGTTTAAAACTTTTCGAAAATGTCAAAAAGTATGCGTTTCGTACGGGAAAACACCAAAAACCGATGCCAAATTTGACATTTTTTCATCAAAAAGTATGAAATTTCAATAATTTTCAAAATTTATTGCTAATTCATATACATGAAATCAAGTCATTTTTTGGCTTCAATTGACAAAGATTTATTATATTTTTTATATAATTTAAGCTGTTTTGAGCTGAAACGGGATGTAATTATTTATGAAGATTTTATTTTTATTATAAGAAAGTTACTTTAACAATATAAGGAGTGGAGTGACAATCACATGACCTCGATTATGCATACTATGACCAACTTCATCGTGACGCAAGTCAAGTATATATATATATATATTCTAAATCAATAAGATAATGAGAGAATTGCCCAGTGATTAATGTGAGGAGGCAGAGGACATTAGACACTCATAGTCAAAGAATGACTTTTAGAGTGAAATTGCAGTGAACTTTCCCAAAAGCTATCCTGCGAACCATTGAATATTTTTCAATTCTGACTTCGATCTACTTAGGAAACATATGATTTTAATGCTGAATAGCGGGGATAGTGAGGGAAGGGTGTTTTCATTTCCTAGGCGGGCTCTCTCAGCCTATGAAAACACAGAATTGAGTGACATCAAATCTTCCCGGCCCTCGTTCGTGGTGATGCCTT
>ARYC01007954.1:0-14461 GCA_000711775.1 Oxytricha trifallax
AGTGATGGCAAACACATCTGCATAGTGAGTTGAGGAAGTGAGCTAAACTTCAACATCATCCTCCTCTCAACACACTCATGATGAGAGACTATTTCAAAACTAGGCTTCTCTTGCCGGAGCTGTTGCTTTCTCTCTTTGAAAAACTAATGCCAATAGTTGTTTATATTTATCATATCAATTCACAAATATATTTAATTTATTAAATTTTATAATTATTAAATTAATATTAATGGAATGCTGATCTTTTACTCAAAATTGAAATCTAAACTAACTTAATGCATAAAATTTGACCAATGAGAGAATAGGGGCAAGATGGTAATTTCAAAGTGGTGTGACCAATTCAACCCAGATTGACGTTTAGTCAGAGCATTATCTATTTTCAGTTTATAAATGATGCCAAATTTTCAAGTTATAATAAAGTTACAATGTTAATTATTCCTATTATAAATTATAATTATATCATTTTTACTAAAAATATGTAAATTATATATAAATGATTAATGTTATTAATTATATCCATTAATAATTCTATTTATTAATAGACTAATTAAATTTAAAAGAAGATGTAATAAAATATATTACATTGCATTTTCAGGAAAAAATCGATTATTTGTCAAATTTACTTAGATATTCTTAACCATTTCTATCACTTTATCAAATAATTTCTTAGAATGGCTTTTTATGCGCCAATCTTGTATTATTGAGAGATTGCTTTCTAAATTTTGATATTTGATATTAAAATTTAACCGGTTTTCTATTGTAGAAACCCACGATTCTTGTTCGTAAACTCATTTCATAAAACTTTGAAAAAATGATTTTCAAATATTTACTAAAATTTCTAATCAATAAGAGAAAATGGCTCCTTAATTAATAAAGAGCTTCTTTTAGTTCTTCTCAACCAAATCCAATTTTTGCTGGAATCTTGAATAATTTCTCTGTTTTTTAAGCGATTTCTGGATTCTCTTAACTTAGGGGTTATATAGACCATAATCTCATTATTATTCTCATTTTTTCATATTGCTAAACATTTCTAATTCCACACTTTTTAGATAAGCACCTAATTTATAAATACCCTTTTATAGTAGAATCAGTTGGCCAATGATGATCAATGATTAAAATAATTAAGTTTAACATATCTCTGTTTAATACTTAAATCAAACTATCAATCTTAAAATAAAAAGCAATCACGCTCCGCCTCGCTTCACCCTTGAAAAGATGTTAGAGAGACAAACATAAAAACACAGAGCTTTAAGAGATCTTCCCTCGGTCAGTTAGAACGGTGAAAAATTCTTGCCGGTCCCAACAATGTTGGGAAACGTTATCCATATCTTTAGCTTTGGTAGCTTCAGCACACTAACCTGATGTGGAAGAAAAACATTATCGTTGGCTTTAATGGTGTTCATCTTCTCACTTTTAAGGCTGAGCACCACCTTCATGCTGCTCCCTATTACCTAGAAATTGAAGCCAAGCCAGGCATCAAATACAGGAAAATACTAGGACCAAAACCATTCGAAGAATGAATAGCTAGCATATTAAACCATGACGACTAGCCCTTATACGTTGCGCCAGCAACCCCCTACTTGCCCTCAGTAGGCCTAAACATACTAAAAAGCTATTTATTAGAAAGTCCTAAGTGAGATTGGTACCTCACCTAGTATAAATTAATAACATCAATATGCCAATCAATTGAAGAAATTTCTCCTCAAATTATTCTTTTTCCAAGGTAATAACACTCGAACTTCACAAATGCCAAATGATACTTTGAGTTAAAAAAAATAGGCTAAATACAATAGCCTTGTACTTTAGGTAGGTAATGAAAGGGATCTCGATTATAGCGAGACGAGTTTTTCTAAAGTTATTTGCTTAACTATAATTGATAAAGAAGGAGCAGGATTAGTCAAGTAATAACCTATAATGAAGATAAACCTTTTGCTATCTATATATTATCCCATAATAGGGACTAATTTATTGTACCTCTGAATTTTTAAAATATATTTAGCAAGTACAAAATGCCTATTGTGAAATTTTTATCAAAATTTCTCTTGCATTTTCAATATCATGAATTTGTATTCAGTGAATTAATTACATATTGTGTAAATATCGGCAAGTTACCAAAATCAATGCTTATTTATCATAAATTCTTTTTAAAATATTAAATTTCAATTCGCTGACCCTGCTTTTTTACTGAGCATTTTAAAATAAAATTCATTTTTTTAAATTGAATAGTGATAAATACCTATGAATTCATTTAAGATATCTTAAGATCAACTGAAAAGTTAGAAGATCTTAATTTCTCTCATTCCTCAAATTAATCTCATACTATTATTATTAAAGTAGAAACACAAACTAGTCTCTTCTAGCCATTTACATAGGAAGAAAATCATCAGATATAAATCAGCAAAGCCTAATTCACTTGATTTGTAAAACTCAAAAGAGTCTTGAGTGGATTATAATACAGAAGAATTCTTTTTGCAATTTAATCGACCCCTCCTTGCCTCATGTTAACATTGAGAGAGTTAAGGTGAATTCCATTTTGTTAGTTAGAAGTATAGATGGAGGCAAACCAAAAGGAACTATAGAGAAATTAAAAATTTAGGAAAATGAGAACAGGCATTCCATCAAAGCGAAATAATTGCAATAACTGTGATTTAGAAAAAAGAGAGTATACTAACACAGAGAATATTATAAGCTTGTTACAATTTTGGGGCAGGTACCTCCCCCCCACAATTTCATTATTCTAGTACTTGCTAAAGGTTTTAAGGCTTTCAACCTCTGCATCTCTAAAATATTGTTCCATAATGGAAAATCTGAATCTATACATACTATGGAGTTTTTGTTTAAGGTTTTAATAATAAACCATTTTTTACTTTGATGTTCTTAGACTTGACTTGACTATATTTAGTGTTAAATTTTTAATTTTTTTAAAAATACTCATTAAACACTTCTATATTTTTCTTAAGAACTTATAATATAAATCTTTATTCGGCAATTTTCAAAGATTTTGATAGAAAATTTGACAATATTGTTAATAATTTTATATTTTTAAAATTCAAAATTTACATATTCTGTTTATAATTTAAACTTATGGTATAAAAAGTTGAAGCATATATAATTTCATGATCCTTGAGGATAAATCAAATATATTGTAATCAAGGTTGCTAAAATTTCTTTTGGATAATAGATTTAGCAAAACACGTTGATTTTCAATATTAAAATTAATACTGTAGACTAATAGAATATTTCATAAATCATATTTAACTTTTGAGGGGGGGAATTTTCTGTCCCATACATAAAACTATATAATTTTATAAATTTCTCAATATTTTATGATCAATTATGTTATAATAACTGATACATTGGCATCGACACGAGTTTAGTTTTTTATCATGTAAACAATTAAAATAAAATTATAAAAGTAACATATATTATTAATTAATGTAAATAATGCAATATATTTTACATTATATAATGAGACAATGATAATTATAAACCTGGAAGTTATTTTAAAAATGTTTTTAAATAGAATAAAGGTGTAATATAAATTTATAATGTTTGTGCAAAAAACTGCTGTGAAGAGGCAGGAAATTTTATGGGGGGGGGAAAACTCCCCCCAAACAATTTGATTTAAATTACTAGGTCAATTATTCATAACTATCAGAAAGAATTTGAAAAAAATTGATAACTTTTTCTAGATTTTTGATAGAAATCAAGATTTTAAAAAGCCAATTACTATCTATCATTAATTAACAATTCAGATAATCCAATAGATCATTGCAAATAAAAGCTGATTCTTTAAAATTATAACTTTTAATTTATTATGACATTTATAGTATCTTTTTATTAGACTTATTCATATAAAAACTAATAAATTTAATTAAAAGTTTAATTTATGCATAACAAATTTAACTAAAGCTGACTAAGTATAAAGTGAAGAGATAAATTACCTAAAATATTCAATTTATTTTAGTTTTAACATTGATAATTTAAGAATAATTCACATTATAATATTTGCAATACATATGTTTGGATCGAAGATGTATATTAATTAATGCTTTTTATAACTATCCAAAACCACGAATTCAATCCTGAATTATCAGATTGAGTAGATTTGGAAATTCGTGATTGGTAATTATTAAGGCAAAGTGATCCTATTAAACCATCTCACTCTCAGTCATACTATCTCCTTTAATAGAGATACTCTCAAGTCACATTGCCGAAACAGGCTAAGTAATTTAATTTCTTGACTGATGTAGTAAAGGTTTTGCTAGCCCCACAGATTGTTATAATTTAATTCCCATATATTCGCAGTGTTAGCTTAAGAACTTTGATTTTATGGGAGAAATTTTCTAACAATTAGCCTATTACAATTCTCATTTATCTAGGAAATTAATCCTATATCAGCTATTTAAAAAGAAGAAAAGAAATTGAATTCAGAGTTAAATTCTTTTGAATAGCGAAAAATATTGCATATTAAGTTCCATTGACGACCCACACATGCAAAAAATTTGGCATACCTTCTCATACACTTAAAAAGCTTTGTGATAATAAAAAGTTCATTTTAGTAGCATTTAAGCTTTAGATTTTATTAAAAATGAAGCTGTATTGAAAAAATACTGGACTTAGCTTGCTTGGGAGAATAATCAGTCAGTTTTTTATAACAATTTTAATAAGATCCACCTAAATCTTTTCTCCTAGGGCCAGTTGTACTTGATTATCCATTTCCTAGATAGAATTGCTTACACCAACTTCGCTAACACATTGTTTTAAGCGAAGGATTTTTTGTGTTTTTTCTTCCTGTATGTATTTTCTGATTTTACTCTTCTGACTACTTTTCAACTGAAATCTATATTCCCTGAAAAACCCTGGAGAGTTAAGGAATTATTGTTTGGTTAAATCAAAGAGGGAGGGGAGATGGTAAAACAATGACAAGTTAAAGAATTATTGTTTGGTTAAATCAAAGGGGGAGGGAAGATGGTAAAATAATGACAAGTTAAGAATTATTGTTTGGTTAAATCAAAGAGAAGAAAAGATGGTAAAATAATGACAAGTTAAAGAATTATTGTTTGGGTAAAATCAAAGGGGGAGGGAAGATGGTAAAATAATGACAAGTTAAGGAATTATTGTTTGGTTAAATCAAAGGGGAGGGGAGATGGTAAAACAATGACAAGTTAAGGAATTATTGTTTGGTTAAATCAAAAGGGGGAGGGGAGATGGTAAAACAATGACAAGTTAAGGAATTATTGTTTGGTTAAATCAAAGGGGGAGGGGAGATGGTAATACAATGAAAAGTTAAAGAATTATTGTTTGGTTAAATCAAAGGGGGATGGGAGATGGTAATACAATGACAAGTTAAAAAATTATTGCTTGGTTAAATTAAAGAGGGAGGGGAGATGGTAATACAATGAACAAGTTTAGGAAATTTCTGTTTGGGGCTTTTCTAGGGGGGACCTCGTGTAATAATCTAGAGAGATCTTCTTATGCATAAAATTCTTACTATCTCCAGCAAATAAAATTTAATGTTAGATTCGAGCAGTCTGAGTCTAACACTACCCTTGATACATTAAGTTCATGTTACAAGGATAAGTTAATCATTTAGTCATAAAATTACTTAAAATATTAACGGTCAAAAGTCACGTTTAAATGGATCCTTATTCCTTTACTATTTTGTGATCTAGCCTACTAAATATTAAGATATTATTCTGATATAGATTCTATTAAATGTAAGATTCTTTGATTAAAATGAATAAAAAATAGTAATTTCCAATCAATCAAAATTAATTATTTTATAGTTTAAACATTATCTAGTATTTAAACGTATCTTTGTATTTTGTCTTAATTAGGTGTAGAAGTTTTGTGAATAGATTTTTAATGTTGGTCTAAATATCGTATATTATAAGAATTTTATGCCACTTTAATCTGAAACTTTTCTTATCAATATAATTTGCCAAAATTTGACATTTAAGGGAACTTTATAACTTCTTACATTATATAATTTATTTTTATAATATTAAAAATATAATAAATCAATAATATAATTAACATTTACCAATATATTATTACAACCAAAAGACTTCAATTTCAATTGCAACAGCTTATTCATAATTTTAATATTTTGATTGCAGAGCTTGAGGCCATAATCTCTTCATTTGAGAATTATCACCTGAGGAGACAAGCTTTTTAAAAGCGCTGCAATTCTGCCGGTATTCAATGAAATCTGAATCAACTTTGTAAATTCCACAATCCTAATAAATTTACATCTTATCTTTTAATAAATATATATTTAATAATAACTATAAATGGATTGATTTGTAAGAAGTGAGGATGATTTTGATTCTGAATATCTGGGGAGTTCAAGACAACCAACCAGGAGACTTGGAATATGCAGGTTGAGTCATCGACATGATGCTCTATGGCTCGTCCTTCAATGAAATCTCAACAAACTGGGTCTTAAATCAAACTAAACAATCACAATTTAAACTTCACTCCTATTACATTTTAATGGATTAAAGAATTAATTATAATTATTTATGGTGGTAGTGTTTAGCAGTTGATTGAATGATATTTATGATTATCATATTGATAGCAAGTCATGACTCCGAAAAGCAGGAAGTCCATGATGATATGAGCAAGTTGACAGCTGTTAATGATGACGCCAGTGTTGCTATTGAAAGGGGTAGATTAAATGATAAAGTTCCACAAATATCCTTACTTACTTCAATTAATTATAATAATATATTATAATATAATTAAATAAATGGTGGTGAGTGGAATAGGGGAGGGAATGAATTGAGGATAGAAGGAGGGATGTTTCCAAACAGCTTGCTCTGAAGTAAACTGAGTCAATCCAGTAGTTCACACTGCCACTGCTGCCACTGCACATCCCACACTTTCACTACACTATCCAGTTACTTATTTATTATATCATTTTATTTATAAATATAAAATGATTTAGAAATAATTATTTATTAAGTTATAATTTTATAATATATAATGATGGAGATAAGAGTGAGTTGATTGTTGAGTGACTAGCTGAAGTGGTGAGTATTGAAAGCACGAAGTAGGTGGAGTAACTCATGACCTTGTTGCGACTCACCAGCTGCTGTGCCTACTCACGGACTTCCTGCACTGCTTTCTAGTCACTCAACTGCTCCCTGCTAATGGTGTGATATGCACTTGATGAGTTGATTGAAGAGTGGAGAGTGCGAGGCTGTGGTCTTGAATGAACTCACTGGACTCCTGACTGCTTGATCTCCTCAAATTCAACTCATCCATCCACTGTTTATCATCACCAACTACTTCCATGCTACATATCACCCAATAATTATATTAATTATCATATAATTATAATATTTATTATAAACTACTGGAAATAGGAATTGAAATTGATTTTGAGAAGTAGACACGGTAACAAGTGGAGTGAGAGTGAGTGGTAGAGACAGATAGATAGACAGAGTGCGTGCATGTGGGTGAAAATGCAGGCAGAAGCAACAAAGCAACAACCTATTTATCATCAAATGCCAATTTCACCCAGATTAGATACTCCTCTACAATATAATTATATTATTATATTATTTATTTTTTTTTTTTTTTTTTTTTTATTATTTATTATTGTGAATGTGGATAGTGAGATATGCAGTAGATTGATGCAGCTGGCATGTTGACTCATTGACTGTCTGACTGCAGTGACAGGTGCGCTAATCAACTGCTGTCATTCAATCAGTGCTTATCACGTCCTCTATGTATCTATTAAGTTGTTGACGTGCTGCTGATGTTAATGACTAGCAAATAGTCACAAGAGTGTGGTGGTGTGAAGTGCAGGTAAGCACTGGCTGACAGACAGGTACTCCTCAGTGGAAGCTACATTGCTACTGTCATCCCAGTCATTTTCCACCAGCATACAGTGCCAACTTATCTAATTCACACACCCACACTCATAATAATTATAATATATAGTATTAATATTGATTAGTGAGAGAAGGCTTGACATAATAAAGAATTCAGTTTCCTGTAATTACGCCACTATAATTGATATCACTTATTTGGATTCCAAAGCATGAATACTATCAAATATAAATCAAAAAGCTAGCATTCTGATTAATTCCAATTTCATAAAAAATACAAAAAGGGATATCATAATTATAATTAAAATTTATAATATATATTATTAATATAAATTATAGCTTTAATAATAGACACATATCCCCATCAATAAAAACATTATTAAAGAGTAAATATAATTCAAATAGGAGTTTTTGAAAATTATTAATTCAAATTCAAATTTAATATTATTATTATAGAGATTTGGTTGCTTTTCATTACACGAAGTACTAATATATATATATATATAGGGGGTCTTCACAAAACAGAAAGCAACCAAATCTCAAAGGTCAGTATTTAAGACTTTTGATAACATTAATCATACTTAGATTTTATTTCTTACTGCATCTTTAGCGACACTCCATGGAAGACCCATACTCATTCCCCATTGAAGACCATTAGAATACCTAGACTCGCCGTCGGTGCAGCTGTCGTCCTCCATGCTGCCCCCAGGATGGAGAGTGACCAGAAGCATGAGCCATTGATGAGCTGCCAGGGGTTGGCCCCCAAGTTGGCATGCTTATTGGCGAACATCTGCTCTGAAGACCATTCTGCAAAGAGCATCTTAGGCCTGGTTTTGACCCTCTACGACCTCCACACCATCAACTGCCATCGGGACCGCATCTAGCAGACCGTAGAGTGCCGCATGGACAGGAGGCGGCTGACATTCGCGTTGACGATGCCCATCAAGAATGGGGAGGAGGCCATTCAAGACTTTAAGATTAAGGAAGAAGTCTAATACTAATCACTCACTATAAAGGACGCGCCCAAGCCAAGAGGTGGGGACACTATCAAGTACATGGTCAACATCCAGCGACAGATATCCGCGATTGGTCGATACCTGTTCACAACATCTCAATTAGAGTTCACCTAGACTGGTACTCGCCCTCAGTGTAGCCCTTTAACGAATGTGCCGATCCGTTAGTAAGGTGCTTGCTTGATTGAAGAATCCATGGCAAGGCTAAAGACTAGCATTATGCATGCTCTAGAATTCCTCTAAACAGAAAGGGGTCCGCTAAGGGCATCCCACCGCACACATGAGGTAGATAACTGGCCACTAGTGGAGGAGAAGCCTGGAGGGATCTAAAAGTATATTGTCTAGGAGATCATCATCATCGTTCCAACTGTCAAGGTAATGGACCTCAGGATGATCGCTCAATGCCATAGGGTAGTCCTTCTAAAAAAGGATATCTACTTATCTCGGCCCCTTGGACACTGTCTAAGTCGAGGACGCCATCTCAGTAGATAAAAACATGGAGAATTGCGTGGTGCTCATGGCCGACCCCCAATCGAAGATCTTCCCGTGACTTCGCCTGCAATAATTGTAGACATAAATGCCCCGAAGCCCAATGTGAAGACTAGCATCCAGATGATGACAAAGTCAAGGGGGAGAGGAGAGACTCGTGAATGGGGGTATTATTGAGGAGGGAGAGCCCGAGAGAAACAAAAGAAGAGACGATGACGATGGCGACTACAGAAGAGAATGCAGGCTCGCTGCGGAGGGTGCAGAGTTGTGAGAGATGTCTCAGAGGACAAAACAAATATGGCAGAAGCCTTGGAGGTAGATCACAAAGAGAAAGATCTGAGGAGTAACACTACGTAGATGATGAAGATGAGAGTTTCAACCTCTGAGTGCCAATCCACAATAAAATTGGTATAAGAGAAATCAACAATGAGGATTTGAGAACGTATTGGATTCATGAACAGAACTATAAGGACTTCATAAGTAATCAATGAATAAGATGATATTAATGTTGATCATTAATTGAAGTTTAAGATTAGAGCATAAACATAGGAGATACTCAGTATCATATAAGAAATATTGAAGTTTATTTTGATAGTATAATTCTACATAAAATAACTCAATCTATAATTTTAATTAAATATTTTCATTCATCCAAATTTTGACAATTTTTATGAAATTTACTATAAATGATACTATATAATAAATATACATTTTAAAAATAAATAAAAAAACAAAAGAAAATAAAAAAACCCAAAAATACTCAAAAAAAACAAAAAAAATTATTGAAAAGAATAAGAATTAAAGTATTATAAAATAATATGAAATAAATCATAAAAAAATAAAAGAATATTTAAAATTACATCACATCTCTCTCAATTTATTCAATGACAAGAAGAATTGTAATTAATAACGCATTAAAAAAGGTATGAGCAATAATTTCGATTTTTCAATCGATTTTTAGCGATTAAGCTGTACCTCCTGGTCAACTCGACTTCAAATGATAAGAAATTAACAGGGGATTTTAATATATTTTCTATTATTTTGGACATCGTTATCAGAAATCTCTGCACAAATACGCATAAGATAGTCCAGAGAAAATTACATCTCTCTCAATTTATTCAATGACTAGAAGAATTGTAATTAATAACGCATTAAAAAAAGTATGAGCAATAATTTCGATTTTTCAATCGATTTTTAGCGATTAAGCTGTACCTCCTGGTCAACTTGACTTCAAATGATAAGAAATTAACAGGAGATTTTAATATATTTTCTATTATTTTGGACATCGTTATCAGAAATCTCTGCACAATAACGCATAAGATAGCCCAGAGAAAATTACATCTCTCTCAATTTATTCAATGACAAGAAGAATTGTAATTAATAACGCATTAAAAATAGTATGAGGCAATAATTTCGATATTTCAATCGATTTTTAGCGATTAAGCTGTACCTCTTGGTCAACTTGACTTCAAATGATAAGAAATTAACAGGGGATTTTAATATATTTTCTATTATTTTGGACATCGTTATCAGAAATCTCTGCACAAATACGCATAAGATAGCCCAGAGAAAATTACATCTCTCTCAATTTATTCAATGACAAGAAGAATTGTAATTAATAACGAATTAAAAAAAGTATGAGCAATAATTTCGATTTTTCAATCGATTTTTCAATCGATTAAGCTGTACCTCCTGGTCAACTTGACTTCAAATGATAAGAAATTAACAGGGGATTTTAATATATTTTCTATTATTTTGGACATCGTTATCAGAAATCTCTGCACAAATACGCATAAGATAGCCCAGAGAAAATTACATCTCTCTCAATTTATTCAATGACAAGAAGAATTGTAATTAATAACGCATTAAAAAAAGAATGAGCAATAATTTCGATTTTTCAATCGATTTTTAGCGATTAAGCTGTACCTCCTGGTCAACTTGACTTCAAATGATAAGAAATTAACAGGGGATTTCAATATATTTTCTATTATTTTGGACATCGTTATCAGAAATCTCTGCACAAATACGCATAAGATAGCCCAGAGAAAATTACATCTCTCTCATTTATTCAATGACAATAAGAATTGTAATTAATAACGCATTAAAAAAAGTATGAGCAATAATTTCGATTTATCAATCGATTTTTAGCGATTAAGCTGTACCTCCTGGTCAACTTGACTTCAAATGATAAGAAATTAACAGGGGGGGATTTTAATATATTTTCTATTATTTTGGACATCGTTATCAGAAATCTCTGCACAAATACGCATAAGATAGTCCAGAGAAAATTACATCTCTCTCAATTTATTCAATGACTAGAAGAATTGTAATTAATAACGCATTAAAAAAAGTATGAGCAATAATTTCGATTTTTCAATCGATTTTTAGCGATTAAGCTGTACCTCCTGGTCAACTTGACTTGAAATGATTAGAAATTAACAGGGGATTTTAATATATTTTCTATTATTTTGGACATCGTTATCAGAAATCTCTGCACAAATACGCATAAGATAGCCCAGAAAAATTACATCTCTCTCAATTCATTCAATGACAAGAAGAATTGTAATTAATAACGCATTAAAAAAAGTATGAGCAATAATTTCGATTTTTCAATCGATTTTTAGCGATTAAGCTGTACCTCCTGGTCAACTTGACTTGAAATGATTAGAAATTAACAGGGGATTTTAATATATTTTCTATTATTTTGGACATCGTTATCAGAAATCTCTGCACAAATACGCATAAGATAGCCCAGAGAAAATTACATCTCTCTCAATTTATTCAATGACAAGAAGAATTGTAATTAATAACGCATTAAAAAAAGAATGAGCAATAATTTCGATTTTTCAATCGATTTTTAGCGATTAAGCTGTACCTCCTGGTCAACTTGACTTCAAATGATAAGAAATTAACAGGGGATTTCAATATATTTTCTATTATTTTGGACATCGTTATCAGAAATCTCTGCACAAATACGCATAAGATAGCCCAGAGAAAATTACATCTCTCTAATTTATTCAATGACAAGAAGAATTGTAATTAATAACGCATTAAAAAAAGTATGAGCAATAATTTCGATTTTTCAATCGAGTTTTAGCGATTAAGCTGTACCTCCTGGTCAACTTGACTTCAAATGATAAGAAATTAACAGGGGATTTTAATATATTTTCTATTATTTTGGACATCGTTATCAGAAATCTCTGCACAAATACGCATAAGATAGCCCAGAGAGAATTACATCTCTCTCAATTTATTCAATGACAAGAAGAATTGTAATTAATAACGCATTTAAAAAAGTATGAGCAATAATTTCGATTTTTCAATCGATTTTTAGCGATTAAGCTGTACCTCCTGGTCAACTTGACTTCAAATGATAAGAAATTAACAGGGGATTTTAATATATTTTCTATTATTTTGTACATCGTTATCAGAAATCTCTGCACAAATACGCATAAGATAGCCCAGAGAAAATTACATCTCTCTCAATTTATTCAATGACAAGAAGAATTGTAATTAATAACGCATTAAAAAAAGTATGAGCAATAATTTCGATTTTTCAATCGAGTTTTAGCGATTAAGCTGTACCTCCTGGTCAACTTGACTTCAAATGATAAGAAATTAACAGGGGATTTTAATATATTTTCTATTATTTTGGACATCGTTATCAGAAATCTCTGCACAAATACGCATAAGATAGCCCAGAGAAAATTACATCTCTCTCAATTTATTCAATGACAAGAAGAAATTGTAATTAATAACGCATTAAAAAAAGTATGAGCAATAATTTCGATATTTCAATCGATTTTTAGCGATTAAGCTGTACCTCCTGGTCAACTTGACTTCATATGATAAGAAATTAACAGGGGATTTTAATATATTTTCTATTATTTTGGACATCGTTATCAGAAATCTCTGCACAAATACGCATAAAATAGCCCAGAGAAAATTACATCTCTCTCAATTTATTCAATGACAAGAAGAATTGTAATTAATAACGCATTAAAAAAAGTATGAGCAATAATTTCGTATTTCAATCGATTTTTAGCGATTAAGCTGTACCTCCTGGTCAACTTGACTTCATATGATAAGAAATTAACAGGGGATTTTAATATATTTTCTATTATTTTGGACATCGTTATCAGAAATCTCTGCACAAATACGCATAAAATAGCCCAGAGAAAATTACATCTCTCTCAATTTATTCAATGACAAGAAGAATTGTAATTAATAACGCATTAAAAAAAGTATGAGCAATAATTCGATTTTTCAATCGATTTTTAGAGATTAAGCTGTACCTCCTGGTCAACTTGACTTCAAATGATAAGAAATTAACAGGGGATTTTAATATATTTTCTATTATTTTGGACATCGTTATCAGAAATCTCTGCACAAATACGCATAAGATAGCCCAGAGAAAATTACATCTCTCTCAATTTATTCAATGACAAGAAGAATTGTAATTAATAACGAATTAAAAAAAGTATGAGCAATAATTTCGATTTTTCAATCGATTTTTCAATCGATTAAGCTGTACCTCCTGGTCAACTTGACTTCAAATGATAAGAAATTAACAGGGGATTTTAATATATTTTCTATTATTTTGGACATCGTTATCAGAAATCTCTGCACAAATACACATAAGATAGCCCAGAGAAAATTACATCTATCTCAATTTATTCAATGACAAGAAGAATTGTAATTAATAACGCATTAAAAAAAGTATGAGCAATAATTTCGATTTTACAATCGATTTTAGCGATTAAGCTGTACCTCCTGGTCAACTTGACTTCAAATGATAAGAAATTAACAAGGCGATTTTAATATATTTTCTATTATTTTGGACATCGTTATCAGAAATCTCTGCACAAATACGCATAAGATAGCCCAGAGAAAATACATCTCTCTCAATTTATTCAATGACAAGAAGAATTGTAATTAATAACGCATTAAAAAAGGTATGAGCAATAATTTCGATTTTTCAATCGATTTTTAGCGATTAAGCTGTACCTCCTGGTCAACTCGACTTCAAATGATAAGAAATTAACAGGGGATTTTAATATATTTTCTATTATTTTGGACATCGTTATCAGAAATCTCTGCACAAATACGCATAAGATA
>ARYC01007955.1:0-16584 GCA_000711775.1 Oxytricha trifallax
GTGTAAGAGTGACAATTATTGACTTCAAAAGAGCATTAAGGGTAGAAGTTTGAATTGGGAAGTGTAATGGGAACTAGAGAGAGTAGATTGTAGAGATGGAGACTTTCAATGGGATTTATGGGCAATTGCAGCAATAGTAATAGAATGCAATTTGCCTCGCAACGATTACTACTCAACAAGTTGTTAAAAGGATGCGAGGTTAAGTAAAAAGCAATTTATAGATAAAACAAGTATATCTCAAGCAAGCAGATGAAATAGATGGCAAAGTAACTATTAATTAAGACAAGCCTACAATCATGCATATTTATAGAGCAGATAGAATAGTGTTATAGTAAAAAACAACAGACATCTTCCACATAATCCAAAAGTTCATTTAAGTGCTAATATTTCCTAGAAATCAAAGCACTTTATAAAACTATTTAAGGGGTTTTGGGGTTTTGAATGTATTAAATTTTATTCAAATTACTTAAGTCAAGAATAATCTTTTATAACGTACTTATAATTGATCTTAGGTAGCAAAAATGTTAAATTAACTCTTACAGCTCCTTACAATTTTACAAAACATTTTAATTAAGCATCCATTCAATGTATTTAAGATATGAAAAAACTAAAATCAAGAACCTCTTATGTGAATTGTATCTAGAGACTGATTGATTTCATTCTGCTATCTTATAACAACAACAACTTAAATTACATTTATAATTAAATGTAGAGAGCCTATAAAAAATCATAAAGTTTTCTTATTCTCATGAAGCTGTGCTTACCTTCAATACCTTCATCCAGAGGTCATGATGTAAGTGAAATTGTAATAAAGGAAGATATGACTTAGAATGTGAAGGTGAAAGCAACGGAAATTCTAGAAGGTATTAGCGAGGATTCTGGTGTAGAAACTTATGTTAAACATCCTCCTACTATTAAGACAGACCCGTATATTAAGTTTTTAGAGCAGCTGAGATAGAAGTACCGTATATAAGTGATTAGACAATTCGTTGATAAATTATCAGTTCATAAGACAAAAGAAACAAGGAAAAGTTATGAACAACTAAGGATAACACCAGTGTTCAACGTGCCTTACAGCCCATAGTTTAATGAAATTGAATTCTATTTGAGAGATACTAAAAGTACAAGAAACTGCTACTATACCGTTTGATCCATTATCTACTTTTCCATACAGTCGACTTTATTCAAAGATCAGCGAAGAGAGTAAATATTTAGTTGGTTTAAGAGTGTTCTAAGGAAGATAGAGTGAATATATAAAGTTAAGTATTAGAGTTAAATTAATGAATATTTAAGTTAAATTTAAAGTTCTCTCTAGCAAGAGCAGGCCTTATCTTTCTTTTCTTCTTCCTGTTACTTCTCTCATCATAAGTTTCTTCACTTACTACCAACTCAAGATTCTATGTTCATTCACTCTGGCCTCTGAATACTTGAATAAGTTCGCCTGCTAACTTCATACTTTGTTTGCGACTTTCGCTCTATGTGAAGCTTGCTCTATTCCTACATAAAAAAGAAGATGCCGGTACAAGATTAACTAAAGAGTTAAACTACAAATCTTACTTGAAATATAAGAGTGCTTATGTAGCCCTGACAGTCAGCTCTCACTTATCCTGATGCCTTGCTTGCTCTTGTGTTCTGGGGAGATGTTGTACCTTTAATTAGGAGATTCTTGAATAATTTCTCTCAAGTAATCACCTTTGATTGTTGCAAGTATGCCAAAGAAATAGTTTGTTTCTGGAAGTTTATTTGACAGTTGCTTCTAAGAAGAGAAGTACTGCGAAAACCTTTGAGTAATTAATTGCATCATCATATAAATTAGTCAGTAACTAAGATTTATGGATAGTTTGGAATCTCTGCAAACTTTACAACTTAGGTTTTCAATGCTTTCTTCTGTTCACAGAGAATTGCCCTTAGAAATGAATTTTTTAGTTCCTTCATCGTTGAATGAAACAAACCAACTACACGTACGAGTAGCGGTGCAAATTCTCCTTGCTTCTAAATCTTTGAATCATTCTTGTGCCTGCACTCTTTTCATTGTTTCATTCATTGACTCCATCTTGTTTTCAGTTCTAAAAAATGATATCCAAATTCAACTTTGTTGATTTCAATAATATGCCTCTATAAAACTTACTATTAAATATGGGCATCCTATAAGAAGTCAACCTCTAAGATGGATATGGAGAAGTTTTTAACTTGAGAGATCAATATTAATTTCTATTGTTATATTTCCATAATTTTGATTTAAATTGGTACGTACTTAATTAGAAGCAGCATCTAAAATACTAGTACTTAATTAGGAACTTTAAATTAATGCAAGTGCTTAAATAGGAGCACCCTAATTTAAATCACAAAATACTTCCTAGTACGTACTTAATAAGGATCACATCCTAATTAGATACGTACTATAATCAACTTATTATAGAATTTAAAAATGCTGACTCATTCTCATATTTTGAGCTGGTGCGTCTCCTAGTACTCATTTTATTCCCTAGTACTCAATGAATTTTCCTTGAAGTTGTAAGCTTGCAAAAGTCCTCGCACAATCTCTGAGTTATAGAGGCAGTTTTATAATTTAAAATTCAAATTTAAATTTGAGCACTAGCATTTAAGAAAAACAACAGCACTTCCATCAAACGCATCAAACTAAATGAGACTTACCTTTTGCAGCAATAAAAAATGTGAGAGCTGTGAGATGAACTCTCATAAAGAACTACCAGAGCTATTATCATTTGAGGTCTCTGTTATCAAAAGAGAAATTAATAAAAGAAAATAAATGGAAGACAAGTGTGAGTGAGAGAGAGGATGGGAAAGGTAATAATTAAATTCCTATTAAAACAGAAGAAGTTGAAGTGTATTTTTGTGAGCTGTGTGAGAGAGGGATTTCGCTCATAAGTAAAGCTGGTATAGACATATGAAAAGAACATAGAGAAGCTAAGCCCACTGTATACTTAAAGCATGACAAAATCGATGGGAAGTATGATTTCTTTGAGTGGCATAAGTAGTACTCTCATACAAGAGACTTGTAGAAACATCTTTTAAAAGCTCACAAAAAAGAGAAAAAACATTAAGTTAGTTGTAGCTTCTCAACAAAAGAAAAAAAGCGAGGGAATATTCTAAAGTGACAGTGCCAGAATAAGCTAGTTCATAATGAAGGCACGCAACCAATAAATCTCTGAAATCACAAAAATCATGATCAAAATTTAATACAATAAAATAAAATAGCAGTTCTTGCGAAGATAGATTAAGATGCTTCTCTTTAAAGTTATCTTTCTCTAGAGGACTACTTTGATAAGAAAGTTATCAATGATCATCATTATTCTTACAAAGTTTATACCTCAAACTATTTATTAAGTGTGATAAATCTTAGATGGAGTTTACTAACGAATTTCAAGTGCTCAGACAATCAAAATTTAAAGTGTGTTAGTACTTAATCAAGCTAGATGCTGTTCTGGTTGCCAAAGATCATGTTGCTTTCATATTCCCACTCAATGAAATGATCTTAAGAGATTTCATTAGTGATCAAAGGAATCATAAGTAGTTTTCTTTTATTAGCGATTTATACCTTAGAAGAGAGTTACAAAAGTTGGGCTTTGTACAGAAATTTGAAGCCTAAGAATTATGATACATTTTTCACGTGTAAGAGTGACAATTATTGACTTCAAAAGAGCATTAAGGGTAGAAGTTTGAAATGGGAAGTGTAATGGGAACTAGAGAGAGAAGATTGTAGAGATGGAGACTTTCAATGGGATTTATGGGCAATTGCAGCAATAGTAATAGAATGCAATTTGCCTCGCAACGATTACTACTCAACAAGTTGTTAAAAGGATGCGAGGTTAAGTAAAAAGCAATTTATAGATAAAACAAGTATATCTCAAGCAAGCAGATGAAATAGATGGCAAAGTAACTATTAATTAAGACAAGCCTACAATCATGCATATTTATAGAGCAGATAGAATAGTGTTATAGTAAAAAACAACAGACATCTTCCACATAATCCAAAAGTTCATTTAAGTGCTAATATTTCCTAGAAATCAAAGCACTTATAAAACTATTTAAGGGGTTTTGGGGTTTTGAATGTATTAAATTTTATTCAAATTACTTAAGTCAAGAATAATCTTTTATAACGTACTTATAATTGATCTTAGGTAGCAAAAATGTTAAATTAACTCTTACAGCTCCTTACAATTTTACAAAACATTTTAATTAAGCATCCATTCAATGTATTTAAGATATGAAAAAACTAAAATCAAGAACCTCTTATGTGAATTGTATCTAGAGACTGATTGATTTCATTCTGCTATCTTATAACAACAACAACTTAAATTACATTTATAATTAAATGTAGAGAGCCTATAAAAAATCATAAAGTTTTCTTATTCTCATGAAGCTGTGCTTACCTTCAATACCTTCATCCAGAGGTCATGATGTAAGTGAAATTGTAATAAAGGAAGATATGACTTAGAATGTGAAGGTGAAAGCAACGGAAATTCTAGAAGGTATTAGCGAGGATTCTGGTGTAGAAACTTATGTTAAACATCCTCCTACTATTAAGACAGACCCGTATATTAAGTTTTTAGAGCAGCTGAGATAGAAGTACCGTATATAAGTGATTAGACAATTCGTTGATAAATTATTCAGTTCATAAGACAAAAGAAACAAGGAAAAGTTATGAACAACTAAGGATAACACCAGTGTTCAACGTGCCTTACAGCCCATAGTTTAATGAAATTGAATTCTATTTGAGAGATACTAAAAGTACAAGAAACTGCTACTATACCGTTTGATCCATTATCTACTTTTCCATACAGTCGACTTTATTCAAAGTTCAGCGAAGAGAGTAAATATATAGTTGGTTTAAGAGTGTTCTAAGGAAGATAGAGTGAATATATAAAGTTAAGTATTAGAGTTAAATTAATGAATATTTAAGTTAAATTTAAAGTTCTCTCTAGCAAGAGCAGGCTTCTCTTTCTTTTCTTCTTCCTGTTACTTCTCTCATCATAAGTTTCTTCGCTTACTACCAACTCAAGATTCTATGTTCATTCACTCTGGCCTCTGAATACTTGAATAAGTTCGCCTGATAACTTCATACTTTGTTTGCGACTTTCGCTCTATGTGAAGCTTGCTCTATTCCTACATCAAAAAGAAGATGCCGGTACAAGATTAACTAAAGAGTTAAACTACAAATCTTACTTGAAATATAAGAGTGCTTATGTAGCCCTGACAGTCAGCTCTCACTTATCCTGATGCCTTGCTTGCTCTTGTGTTCTGGGGAGATGTTGTACCTTTAATTAGGAGATTCTTGAATAATTTCTCTCAAGTAATCACCTTAAATTGTTGTAAGTATACCAAAGAAATAGTTTTTTTTCAGGTAGTTTATTTGACAGCTGCTTCTTAGTAGGCAGGTACGGCGAAACCTCTGGGTCATTCATAGCATCATCATATAAGTTAGTCACTGAGATTTAATATTATTTGATTATTTTATTGGATATGGGTTTTTGTTTTATGATATATTATTTTATTTTATATATTATTATTTATTGTTATGTTTATATATTGTTTTTGGATATGTTATATTATTGGATAGTAATTTTTTTGGGATAGTTTGGAATCTCTGCAAACTTTACAACTTAGGTTTTCAATGCTTTCTTCTGTTCACAGAGAATTGCCCTTAGAAATGAATTTTTTAGTTCCTTCCATCGTTGAATGAAACAAACCAACTACACGTACGAGTAGCGGTGCAAATTCTCCTTGCTTCTAAATCTTTGAATCATTCTTGTGCCTGCACTCTTTTCATTGTTTCATTCATTGACTCCAATCTTGTTTTCAGTTCTAAAAAATGATATCCAAATTCAACTTTGTTGATTTCAATAATATGCCTCTATAAAACTTACTATTAAATATGGGCATCCTATAAGAAGTCAACCTCTAAGATGGATATGGAGAAGTTTTTAACTTGAGAGATCAATATTAATTTCTATTGTTATATTTCCATAATTTTGATTTAAATTGGTACGTACTTAATTAGAAGCAGCATCTAAAATACTAGTACTTAATTAGGAACTTTAATTAATGCAAGTGCTTAAATAGGAGCACCCTAATTTAAATCACAAAATACTTCCTAGTACGTACTTAATAAGGATCACATCCTAATTAGATACGTACTATAATCAACTTATTATAGAATTTAAAAATGCTGACTCATTCTCATATTTTGAGCTGGTGCGTCTCCTAGTACTCATTTTATTCCCTAGTACTCAATGAATTTTCCTTGAAGTTGTAAGCTTGCAAAGTCCTCACACAATCTCTGAGTTATAGAGGCAGTTTTATAATTTAAAATTCAAATTTAAATTTGAGCACTAGCATTTAAGAAAAACAACAGCACTTCCATCAAACGCATCAAACTAAATGAGACTTACCTTTTGCAGCAATAAAAAATGTGAGAGCTGTGAGATAAACTCTCATAAAAAACTACCAGAGCTATTATCATTTGAGGTCTCTGTTATCAAAAGAGAAATTAATAAAAGAAAATAAATGGCAGACAAGTGTGAGTGAGAGAGAGGATGGGAAAGGCAATAATGAAATTCCTATAAAAACAGAAGAAGTTGAAGTCTATTTTTGTGAGCTATGTGAGAGAGATTTCGCTCATAAATAAAGCTGGTACAGACATTGAAAAGAACATAGAGAAGCCAAGCCCACTGTATACTTAAAGCACGACAAAATCGATGGGAAGTATGATTGCTTTGAGTGCCATAAGTAGTACTCTCATACAAGAGACTTGAAGAAACATCTTTTAAAAGCTCACAAAAAGAGAAAAAAACATTAAGTTAGTTGTAGCTTCTCAACAAAAGAAAAAAAGCGAGGGAATATTCTAAAGTGACAGTGCCAGAATAAGCTAGTTCATAATGAAGGCACGCAACCAATAAATCTCTGAAATCACAAAAATCATGATCAAAATTTAATACAATAAAATAAAATAGCAGTTCTTGCGAAGATAGATTAAGATGCTTCTCTTTAAAGTTATCTTTCTCTAGAGGACTACTTTGATAAGAAAGTTATCAATGATCATCATTATTCTTACAAAGTTTATACCTCAAACTATTTATTAAGTGTGATAAATCTTAGATGGAGTTTACTAACGAATTTCAAGTGCTCAGACAATCAAAATTTAAAGTGTGTTAGTACTTAATCAAGCTAGATGCTGTTCTGGTTGCCAAAGATCATGTTGCTTTCATATTCCCACTCAATGAAATGATCTTAAGAGATTTCATTAGTGATCAAAGGAATCATAAGTAGTTTTCTTTTATTAGCGATTTATACCTTAGAAGAGAGTTACAAAAGTTGGGCTTTGTACAGAAATTTGAAGCCTAAGAATTATGATACATTTTTCACGTGTAAGAGTGACAATTATTGACTTCAAAAGAGCATTAAGGGTAGAAGTTTGAAATGGGAAGTGTAATGGGAACTAGAGAGAGAAGATTGTAGAGATGGAGACTTTCAATGGGATTTATGGGCAATTGCAGCAATAGTAATAGAATGCAATTTGCCTCGCAACGATTACTACTCAACAAGTTGTTAAAAGGATGCGAGGTTAAGTAAAAAGCAATTTATAGATAAAACAAGTATATCTCAAGCAAGCAGATGAAATAGATGGCAAAGTAACTATTAATTAAGACAAGCCTACAATCATGCATATTTATAGAGCAGATAGAATAGTGTTATAGTAAAAAACAACAGACATCTTCCACATAATCCAAAAGTTCATTTAAGTGCTAATATTTCCTAGAAATCAAAGCACTTATAAAACTATTTAAGGGGTTTTGGGGTTTTGAATGTATTAAATTTTATTCAAATTACTTAAGTCAAGAATAATCTTTTATAACGTACTTATAATTGATCTTAGGTAGCAAAAATGTTAAATTAACTCTTACAGCTCCTTACAATTTTACAAAACATTTTAATTAAGCATCCATTCAATGTATTTAAGATATGAAAAAACTAAAATCAAGAACCTCTTATGTGAATTGTATCTAGAGACTGATTGATTTCATTCTGCTATCTTATAACAACAACAACTTAAATTACATTTATAATTAAATGTAGAGAGCCTATAAAAAATCATAAAGTTTTCTTATTCTCATGAAGCTGTGCTTACCTTCAATACCTTCATCCAGAGGTCATGATGTAAGTGAAATTGTAATAAAGGAAGATATGACTTAGAATGTGAAGGTGAAAGCAACGGAAATTCTAGAAGGTATTAGCGAGGATTCTGGTGTAGAAACTTATGTTAAACATCCTCCTACTATTAAGACAGACCCGTATATTAAGTTTTTAGAGCAGCTGAGATAGAAGTACCGTATATAAGTGATTAGACAATTCGTTGATAAATTATCAGTTAATAAGACAAAAGAAACAAGCAAAAGTTATGAACAACTAAGAATAACACCAGTGTTCAACGTGCCTTACAGCCCATAGTTTAATGAAATTGAATTCTACTGGGGTATACTAAAGGTCATTATAAGAAACTGCTACTATACCACTTGATCCACGACCTACCTATCCATACAGTAGACTTTATTAAAAGATCAGCGAAGAGAGTAAATATTTAGTTGGTTTAAGAGTGTTCTAAGGAAGATAGAGTGAATATATAAAGTTAAGTATTAGAGTTAAATTAATGAATATTTAAGTTAAATTTAAAGTTCTCTCTAGCAAGAGCAGGCTTCTCTTTCTTTTCTTCTTCCTGTTACTTCTCTCATCATAAGTTTCTTCGCTTACTACCAACTCAAGATTCTATGTTCATTCACTCTGGCCTCTGAATACTTGAATAAGTTCGCCTGATAACTTCATACTTTGTTTGCGACTTTCGCTCTATGTGAAGCTTGCTCTATTCCTACATCAAAAAGAAGATGCCGGTACAAGATTAACTAAAGAGTTAAACTAAAATCTTACTTGAAATATAAGAGTGCTTATGCAGCCCTGACAGCCAGCTCTCACTTATCCTGATCCCTTGTTGCTCTTATCTTCTGAAGAGATGCTGTACCTTTAATTAGGAGATTCTTGAATAATTTCTTTCAAGTAATCACCTTTAATTGTTGCAGTATGCCAAAGAAATAGTTTCTTTCAGGAAGTTTATTTGACAGCTACTTCTAAGAAGACAAGTACTGCGAAACCTCTGAGTAATTAATTGCATCATCATATAAATTAGTCAGTAACTAAGATTTATGGATAGTTTGGAATCTCTGCAAACTTTACAACTTAGGTTTTCAATGCTTTCTTCTGTTCACAGAGAATTGCCCTTAGAAATGAATTTTTTAGTTCCTTCCATCGTTGAATGAAACAAACCAACTACACGTACGAGTAGCGGTGCAAATTCTCCTTGCTTCTAAATCTTTGAATCATTCTTGTGCCTGCACTCTTTTCATTGTTTCATTCATTGACTCCATCATGTTTTCAGTTCTAAGAAATGATATCCAAATTCAACTTTGTTGATTTCAATAATATGCCTCTATAAAACTTACTATTAAATATGAGCATCCTATAAGAAGTCAACTTCTAAGATGGATATGGAGAAGTTTTTAACTTGAGAGATTAATATTAATTTCTATTGTTATATTTCCATAATTTTGATTTAAATTGGTACGTACTTAATTAAAGCAGCATCTAAAATACTAGTACTTAATTAGGAACTTTATTAATGCAAGTGCTTAAATAGGAGCACCCTAATTTAAATCACAAAATACTTCCTAGTACGTACTTAATAAGGATCACATCCTAATTAGATACGTACTATAATCAACTTATTATAGAATTTAAAAATGCTGACTCATTCTCATATTTTGAGCTGGTGCGTCTCCTAGTACTCATTTTATTCCCTAGTACTCAATGAATTTTCCTTGAAGTTGTAAGCTTGCAAAGTCTCGCACAATCTCTGAGTTATAGAGGCAGTTTTATAATTTAAAATTCAAATTTAAATTTGAGCACTAGCATTTAAGAAAAACAACAGCACTTCCATCAAACGCATCAAACTAAATGAGACTTACCTTTTGCAGCAAAAAAAAATGTGAGAGCTGTGAGATGAACTCTCATAAAGAACTACCAGAGCTATTATCATTTGAGGTCTCTGTTATCAAAAGAGAAATTAATAAAAGAAAATAAATGGCTGACAAGTGTGAGTGAGAGAGAGGATGGGAAAGGCAATAATTAAATTCCTATTAAAACAGAAGAAGTTGAAGTGTATTTTTGTGAGCTGTGTGAGAGAGATTTCGCTCATAAATCAAGCTGGTATAGACATATGAAGGAGCATAGAGAAGCCAAGTCTACTGTATATTTAAAGCATGACAAAATCGATGGGAAGTATGATTGCTTTGAGTGCCATAAGTAGTACTCTCATACAAGAGACTTGAAGAAACTTCTTTTAAAAGCTCACAAAAAAGACATAGAAATTTAAAAGCATGAAGTTGAGTTGAAGCTTCTCAACAAAAGAAAATCCAGGGAATATTCTAAAGTGACAGTGCCAGAATAAGCTAGTTCATAATGAAGGCACGCAACCAATAAATCTCTGAAATCACAAAAATTATGATCAAAATTTAATACAATAAAATAAAATAGCAGTTCTTGCGAAGATAGATTTAGATGCTTCTCTTTAAAGTTATCTTTCTCTAGAGGACTACTTTGATAAGAAAGTTATCAATGATCATCATTATTCTTACAAAGTTTATACCTCAAACTATTTATTAAGTGTGATAAATCTTAGATGGAGTTTACTAACGAATTTCAAGTGCTCAGACAATCAAAATTTAAAGTGTGTTAGTACTTAATCAAGCTAGATGCTGTTCTGGTTGCCAAAGATCATGTTGCTTTCATATTCCCACTCAATGAAATGATCTTAAGAGATTTCATTAGTGATCAAAGGAATCATAAGTAGTTTTCTTTTATTAGCGATTTATACCTTAGAAGAGAGTTACAAAAGTTGGGCTTTGTACAGAAATTTGAAGCCTAAGAATTATGATACATTTTTCACGTGTAAGAGTGACAATTATTGACTTCAAAAGAGCATTAAGGGTAGAAGTTTGAAATGGGAAGTGTAATGGGAACTAGAGAGAGAAGATTGTAGAGATGGAGACTTTCAATGGGATTTATGGGCAATTGCAGCAATAGTAATAGAATGCAATTTGCCTCGCAACGATTACTACTCAACAAGTTGTTAAAAGGATGCGAGGTTAAGTAAAAAGCAATTTATAGATAAAACAAGTATATCTCAAGCAAGCAGATGAAATAGATGGCAAAGTAACTATTAATTAAGACAAGCCTACAATCATGCATATTTATAGAGCAGATAGAATAGTGTTATAGTAAAAAACAACAGACATCTTCCACATAATCCAAAAGTTCATTTAAGTGCTAATATTTCCTAGAAATCAAAGCACTTATAAAACTATTTAAGGGTTTTGGGGTTTTGAATGTATTAAATTTTATTCAAATTACTTAAGTCAAGAATAATCTTTTATAACGTACTTATAATTGATCTTAGGTAGCAAAAATGTTAAATTAACTCTTACAGCTCCTTACAATTTTACAAAACATTTTAATTAAGCATCCATTCAATGTATTTAAGATATGAAAAAACTAAAATCAAGAACCTCTTATGTGAATTGTATCTAGAGACTGATTGATTTCATTCTGCTATCTTATAACAACAACAACTTAAATTACATTTATAATTAAATGTAGAGAGCCTATAAAAAATCATAAAGTTTTCTTATTCTCATGAAGCTGTGCTTACCTTCAATACCTTCATCCAGAGGTCATGATGTAAGTGAAATTGTAATAAAGGAAGATATGACTTAGAATGTGAAGGTGAAAGCAACGGAAATTCTAGAAGGTATTAGCGAGGATTCTGGTGTAGAAACTTATGTTAAACATCCTCCTACTATTAAGACAGACCCGTATATTAAGTTTTTAGAGCAGCTGAGATAGAAGTACCGTATATAAGTGATTAGACAATTCGTTGATAAATTATCTGTTCATAAGACAATAAAAACTATGAAGAGTTATGAACAACTTAGAATAACACCAGTGTTCAACGTTTCTTACAGCCATAGTTTAATGGAATTATATTCTACTTTTAAGTACTAAAAGACAATTACAATTAACTGCTACTCTACCGTTTGATCCATTATCTACTTTTCCATACAGTCGACTTTATTCAAAGTTCAGCGAAGAGAGTAAATTTTTAGTTGGTTTAAGAGTGTTCTAAGGAAGATAGAGTGAATATATAAAGTTAAGTATTAGAGTTAAATTAATGAATATTTAAGTTAAATTTAAAGTTCTCTCTAGCAAGAGCAGGCTTATCTTTCTTTTCTTCTTCCTGTTACTTCTCTCATCATAAGTTTCTTCACTTACTACCAACTCAAGATTCTATGTTCATTCACTCTGGCCTCTGAATACTTGAATAAGTTCGCCTGCTAACTTCATACTTTGTTTGCGACTTTCGCTCTATGTGAAGCTTGCTCTTTTCCTACATCAAAAAGAAGATGCCGGTACAAGATTAACTAAAGAGTTAAACTACAAACCTTACTTGAAATATAAGAGTGCTTATGTAGCCCTGACAGTCAGCTCTCACTTATCCTGATGCCTTGCTTGCTCTTGTGTTCTGGGGAGATGTTGTACCTTTAATTAGGAGATTCTTGAATAATTTCTCTCAAGTAATCACGCTTTTGATTGTTGGCAAGTATGCCAAAGAAATAGTTTGTTTCTGGAAGTTTATTTGACAGTTGCTTCTAAGAAGAGAAGTACTGCGAAAACCTTTGAGTAATTAATTGCATCATCATATAAATTAGTCAGTAACTAAGATTTATGGATAGTTTGGAATCTCTGCAAACTTTACAACTTAGGTTTTCAATGCTTTCTTCTGTTCACAGAGAATTGCCCTTAGAAATGAATTTTTTAGTTCCTTCCATCGTTGAATGAAACAAACCAACTACACGTACGAGTAGCGGTGCAAATTCTCCTTGCTTCTAAATCTTTGAATCATTCTTGTGCCTGCACTCTTTTCATTGTTTCATTCATTGACTCCATCATGTTTTCAGTTCTAAGAAATGATATCCAAATTCAACTTTGTTGATTTCAATAATATGCCTCTATAAAACTTACTATTAAATATGAGCATCCTATAAGAAGTCAACTTCTAAGATGGATATGGAGAAGTTTTTAACTTGAGAGATTAATATTAATTTCTATTGTTATATTTCCATAATTTTGATTTAAATTGGTACGTACTTAATTAGAAGCAGCATCTAAAATACTAGTACTTAATTAGGAACTTTAATTAATGCAAGTGCTTAAATAGGAGCACCCTAATTTAAATCACAAAATACTTCCTAGTACGTACTTAATAAGGATCACATCCTAATTAGATACGTACTATAATCAACTTATTATAGAATTTAAAAATGCTGACTCATTCTCATATTTTGAGCTGGTGCGTCTCCTAGTACTCATTTTATTCCCTAGTACTCAATGAATTTTCCTTGAAGTTGTAAGCTTGCAAAGTCCTCGCACAATCTCTGAGTTATAGAGGCAGTTTTATAATTTAAAATTCAAATTTAAATTTGAGCACTAGCATTTAAGAAAAACAACAGCACTTCCATCAAACGCATCAAACTAAATGAGACTTACCTTTTGCAGCAAAAAAAAATGTGAGAGCTGTGAGATGAACTCTCATAAAGAACTACCAGAGCTATTATCATTTGAGGTCTCTGTTATCAAAAGAGAAATTAATAAAAGAAAATAAATGGCTGACAAGTGTGAGTGAGAGAGAGGATGGGAAAGGCAATAATTAAATTCCTATTAAAACAGAAGAAGTTGAAGTGTATTTTTGTGAGCTGTGTGAGAGAGGGATTTCGCTCATAAGTAAAGCTGGTATAGACATATGAAAAGAACATAGAGAAGCTAAGCCCACTGTATACTTAAAGCAAGACAAAATCTATGGGAACTATGATTGCTTTGAGTGCCAATAGTAGTACTCTCATACAAGAGACTTGAAGAAACATCTTTTAAAAGCTCACAAAAAAGAGAAAAAAACATTAAGTTAGTTGTAGCTTCTCAACAAAAGAAAAAAAGCGAGGGAATATTCTAAAGTGACAGTGCCAGAATAAGCTAGTTCATAATGAAGGCACGCAACCAATAAATCTCTGAAATCACAAAAATCATGATCAAAATTTAATACAATAAAATAAAATAGCAGTTCTTGCGAAGATAGATTAAGATGCTTCTCTTTAAAGTTATCTTTCTCTAGAGGACTACTTTGATAAGAAAGTTATCAATGATCATCATTATTCTTACAAAGTTTATACCTCAAACTATTTATTAAGTGTTGATAAATCTTAGATGGAGTTTACTAACGAATTTCAAGTGCTCAGACAATCAAAATTTAAAGTGTGTTAGTACTTAATCAAGCTAGATGCTATTCTGGTTGCCAAGATCATGTTGCTTTCATATTCCCACTCAATGAAATGATCCTAAGAGATTTCATTAGTGATCAAAGGAATCATAAGTAGTTTTCTTTTATTAGCGATTTATACCTTAGAAGAGAGTTACAAAAAGTTGGGCTTTGTACAGAAATTTGAAGCCTAAGAATTATGACACATTTTTCACGTGTAAGAGTGACAATTATTGACTTCAATAGAGCATTATGGGTAGAAGTTTGAATTGGGAAGTGTAATGGGAACTAGAGAGAGAAGATTGTAGAGATGGAGACTTTCAATGGGATTTATGGGCAATTGCAGCAATAGTAATAGAATGCAATTTGCCTCGCAACGATTACTACTCAACAAGTTGTTAAAAGGATGCGAGGTTAAGTAAAAAGCAATTTATAGATAAAACAAGTATATCTCAAGCAAGCAGATGAAATAGATGGCAAAGTAACTATTAATTAAGACAAGCCTACAATCATGCATATTTATAGAGCAGATAGAATAGTGTTATAGTAAAAAACAACAGACATCTTCCACATAATCCAAAAGTTCATTTAAGTGCTAATATTTCCTAGAAATCAAAGCACTGTATAAAACTATTAAGGGGTTTTGGGGTTTTGAATGTATTAAATTTTATTCAAATTACTTAAGTCAAGAATAATCTTTTATAACGTACTTATAATTGATCTTAGGTAGCAAAAATGTTAAATTAACTCTTACAGCTCCTTACAATTTTACAAAACATTTTAATTAAGCATCCATTCAATGTATTTAAGATATGAAAAAACTAAAATCAAGAACCTCTTATGTGAATTGTATCTAGAGACTGATTGATTTCATTCTGCTATCTTATAACAACAACAACTTAAATTACATTTATAATTAAATGTAGAGAGCCTATAAAAAATCATAAAGTTTTCTTATTCTCATGAAGCTGTGCTTACCTTCAATACCTTCATCCAGAGGTCATGATGTAAGTCAAATTGTAATAAAAGGAAGATATGACTAGAATGTCAAGGTATAAACAATGGAAATTCTTGGAGGTATTAGCGAGGATGCTGGTTTGGAAACTTATGTTATTCATTCTCGCTCAATTAAGACAGATCAGGATATCAAGTTCTTAGAACAGCTGAGAGAGAAGTACCCTGAATAAGAGATTATACTATTTTTTGATGATTTTTCAGTCAAATAAAACAAAATAAAACAGAAAGAGTTATGAACAACTTAGAATAACGCTAGTGTCCAACGTGCCTTACTCCCCATAGTTCAAGGGAATTGAATTCTACTGGGGTATATAAAAAGGTGAATACAAGAAACTGCTGCTATACCACTTGATGCATGATCTACCTATTGATACAATTGACTTTATTAAAAGTTCAGCGAAGAGAGTAAATAATTAATTGGCTTAAAAGTGTGCTAAAGAAGGGAGAGTGAATATATAAAGTTAAGTATTAGAGTTAAATTAATGAATATTTAAGTTAAATTTAAAGTTCTCTCTAGCAAGAGCAGGCTTCTCTTTCTTTTCTTCTTCCTGTTACTTCTCTCATCATAAGTTTCTTCGCTTACTACCAACTCAAGATTCTATGTTCATTCACTCTGGCCTCTGAATACTTGAATAAGTTCGCCTGATAACTTCATACTTTGTTTGCGACTTTCGCTCTATGTGAAGCTTGCTCTATTCCTACATCAAAAAGAAGATGCCGGTACAAGATTAACTAAAGAGTTAAACTACAAATCTTACTTGAAATATAAGAGTGCTTATGTAGCCCTGACAGTCAGCTCTCACTTATCCTGATGCCTTGCTTGCTCTTGTGTTCTGGGGAGATGTTGTACCTTTAATTAGGAGATTCTTGAATAATTTCTCTCAAGTAATCACGCTTTGCTTGTTGCAAGTATGCCAAAGAAATAGTTTGTTTCTGGAAGTTTATTTGACAGTTGCTTCTAAGAAGAGAAGTACTGCGAAAACCTTTGAGTAATTAATTGCATCATCATATAAATTAGTCAGTAACTAAGATTTATGGATAGTTTGGAATCTCTGCAAACTTTACAACTTAGGTTTTCAATGCTTTCTTCTGTTCACAGAGAATTGCCCTTAGAAATGAATTTTTTAGTTCCT
>ARYC01007956.1:0-15152 GCA_000711775.1 Oxytricha trifallax
TTAGAGGTACATTCCTGAATAAGATAATTTTTTATTTGGCATCAAACTTTTCACTCAAATATTTATTGAAGCCAATTATGTGCTTTGAGTGAAATTGATATAGTGTCCAAGAACTATTGAAAGTCAAGTCACCACATAACCAGAATTTTATTTTCTTGCAGATTACATTGCGCTCTATCTTTTAAGGTGCATTTAGAGGTACATTCCTTGAACAAGATAATTTTTTATTTGGCATCAAACTTTTCACTCAAATATTTATTGAAGCCAATTATGTGCTTTGAATTCAACTGATATAGTGTCCAAGAACTTTTGAAAGTCAAGTCACCACATAACCAAAATTTATTTTCTTGCAGATTACATTGCGCTCTATCTTTTAAGGTCCATTTAGAGGTACATACCTGAATAAGATAATTTTTTATTTGGCATCAAACTTTTCACTCAAATATTTATTGAAGCCAATTATGTGCTTTGAGTTCAACTGATTATAGTGTCCAAGAACTTTTGAAAGTCAAGTCACCACATAACCAAAATTTATTTTCTTGCAGATTACATTGCGCTCTATCTTTTAAGGTCCATTTAGAGGTACATACCTGAATAAGATAATTTTTTATTTGGCATCAAACTTTTCACTCAAATATTTATTGAAGCCAAATTATGTGCTTTGATTGCTAACTGATATAGTGTCCAAGAACTTTTGAAAGTCAAGTCACCACATAACCAAAATTTATTTTCTTGCAGATTACATTGCGCTCTATCTTTTAAGGTCCATTTAGAGGTACATACCTGAATAAGATAATTTTTTATTTGGCATCAAACTTTTCACTCAAATATTTATTGAAGCCAATTATGTGCTTTGAGTTCAACTGATTATAGTGTCCAAGAACTTTTGAAAGTCAAGTCACCACATAACCAAAATTTTATATTCTTGCATATTACATTGCGCTCTATCTTTTAAGGTCCATTTAGAGGTACATTCCTGAATAAGATAATTTTTTATTTGGCATCAAACTTTTCACTCAAATATTTATTGAAGCCAATTATGTGCTTTGAGTTCGACTGATATAGTGTCCAAGAACTTTTGAAAGTCAAGTCACCACATAACCAAAATTTTATATTCTTGCAGATTACATTGCGCTCTATCTTTTAAGGTCGATTTAGAGGTACATTCCTGAATAAGATAATTTTTTATTTGGCATCAAACTTTTCACTCAAATATTTATTGAAGCCAATTATGTGCTTTGAGTTCAACTGATATAGTGTCCAAGAACTTTTGAAAGTCAAGTCACCACATAACCAAAAATTTTATATTCTTGGAGATTACATTTCGCTCTATCATTTAAGGTCCATTTAGAGGTACATTCCTGAATAAGATAATTTTTTATTTGGCATCAAACTTTTCACTCAAATATTTATTGAAGCCAATTATGTGCTTTGAGTTCAACTGATATAGTGTCCAAGAACTTTTAAAAGTCAAGTCACCACATAATCAAAATTTTATATTCTTGCAGATAAAATTGCGCTCTATCTTTTAAGGTCCATTTAGAGGTACATTCCTGAATAAGATAATTTTTTATTTGGCATCAAACTTTTCACTCAAATATTTATTGAAGCCAATTATGTGCTTTGAGTTCAACTGATATAGTGTCCAAGAACTTTTGAAAGTCAAGTCACCACATAACCAAAATTTTATATTCTTGCAGATAATATTGCGCTCTATCTTTTAAAGTCCATCTAGAGGTACATTCCTGAATAAGAGAGTTTTTTATTTGGCATCAAACTTTTCACTCAAATATTTATTGAAGCCAATTATGTGCTTTGAGTTCAACTGATGTAGTGTCCAAGAACTTTTGAAAGTCAAGTCACCACATAATCAAAATTTTATATTCTTGCAGATAAAATTGCGCTCTATCTTTTAAGGTCCATTTAGAGGTACATTCCTGAATAAGATAATTTTTTATTTGGCATCAAACTTTTCACTCAAATATTTATTGAAGCCAATTATGTGCTTTGAGTTCAACTGATATAGTGTCCAAGAACTTTTGAAAGTCAAGTCACCACATAACCAAAAATTTTATATTCTTGGAGATTACATTTCGCTCTATCATTTAAGGTCCATTTAGAGGTACATTCCTGAATAAGATAATTTTTTATTTGGCATCAAACTTTTCACTCAAATATTTATTGAAGCCAATTATGTGCTTTGAGTTCAACTGATATAGTGTCCAAGAACTTTTGAAAGTCAAGTCACCACATAACCAGAATTTTATATTCTTGCAGATAACATTGCGCTCTATCTTTTAAGGTCCATTTAGAGGTACATTCGTGAATAAGATAATTTTTTATTTGGCATCAAACCTTTCACTCAAATATTTATTGAAGCCAATTATGTGCTTGAGTTCAACTGATATAGTGTCCAAGAACTTTAGAAAGTCAAGTCACCACATAACCAAAATTTTATATTCTTGCAGATTACATTGCGCTCTATCTTTTAAGGTCGATTTAGAGGTACATTCCTGAATAAGATAATTTTTTATTTGGCATCAAACTTTTCACTCAAATATTTATTGAAGCCAATTATGTGCTTTGAATTCAACTGATATAGTGTCCAAGAACTTTTGAAAGTCAAGTCACCACATAACCAAAATTTATTTTCTTGCAGATTACATTGCGCTCTATCTTTTAAGGTCCATTTAGAGGTACATACCTGAATAAGATAATTTTTTATTTGGCATCAAACTTTTCACTCAAATATTTATTGAAGCCAATTATGTGCTTTGAGTTCAACTGATATAGTGTCCAAGAACTTTTGAAAGTCAAGTCACCACATAACCAAAATTTTATTTTCTTGCAGATTACATTGCGCTCTATCTTTTAAGGTCCATTTAGAGGTACATTCCTGAATAAGATAATTTTTATTTGGCATCGAACTTTTCACTCAAATATTTATTGAAGCCAATTATGTGCTTTGAGTTCAACTAATATAGTGTCCAAGAACTTTTTAAAGTCAAGTCACTACATAACCAAAATTTTATTTTCTTGCAGATTACATTGCGCTCTATCATTTAAGGTCCATTTAGAGGTAAGAAAAAAAAAATAAAAAAAAAAAAAAAAAACATTCCTGAATAAGATAATTTTCTATTTGGCATCAAACTTTTCACTCAAGTATTATATAATGCCAATTGTGTGATTTGAGTGCAATTGATATGGTGTCTAAGAACTTTTGAAAGTCAAGTCACTACATAACCAGAACTTTATTTTCTTGCAGATTACATTGCGCTCTATCTTTTAAGGTGCATTTCGAGGTACATTCCTGAATAAGATAATTTTCTATTTGGCATCAAACTTTTCACTCAAATATTTATTGAAGCCAATTATGTGCTTTGAGTTCAACTGATATAGTGTCCAAGAACTTTTGAAAGTCAAGTCACTACATAATCAAAATTTTATATTCTTGCAGATTACATTGCGCTCTATCTTTTAAGGTCGATTTAGAGGTACATTCCTGAATAAGATAATTTTTTATTTGGCATCTAACTTTTCACTCAAATATTTATTGAAACCAATTATGTGCTTTGAGTGCAAATGATATAGTGTCCAAGAACTTTTGAAAGTCAAGTCACCACATAACCAAAATTTTATTTTCTTGCAGATTACATTGCGCTCTATCTTTTAAGGTCCTTTTAGAGGTACATTCCTGAATAAGATAATTTTTTATTTGGCATCAAACTTTTCACTCAAATATTTATTGAAGCCAATTATGTGCTTTGAATTCAACTGATATAGTGTCCAAGAACTTTTGAAAGTCAAGTCACCACATAACCAAAATTTATTTTCTTGCAGATTACATTGCGCTCTATCTTTTAAGGTCCATTTAGAGGTACATACCTGAATAAGATAATTTTTTATTTGGCATCAAACTTTTCACTCAAATATTTATTGAAGGCCAATTATGTGCTTTGAATTCACCTGATATAGTGTCCAAGAACTTTTGAAAGTCAAGTCACCACATAACCAAAATTTATTTTCTTGCAGATTACATTGCGCTCTATCATTTAAGGTCCATTTAGAAGTACATACCTGAATAAGATAATTTTTTATTTGCCATCAAACTTTTCACTCAAATATTTATTGAAGCCAATTATGTGCTTTGAGTTCAACTGATATAGTGTCCAAGAACTTTTAAAAGTCAAGTCACCACATAACCAAAATTTTATATTCTTGCAGATAAAATTGCGCTCTATCATTTAAGGTCCATTTAGAGGTACATTCCTGAATAAGATAATTTTTTATTTGGCATCAAACTTTTCACTCAAATATTTATTGAAGCCAATTATGTGCTTTGAGTTCAACTGATATAGTGTCCAAGAACTTTTGAAAGTCAAGTCACCACATAACCAAAATTATATATTCTTGCAGACTACATTGCGCTCTATCTTTTAAGGTCCATTTAGAGGTACATTCCAGAATAAGATAATTTTTTATTTGGCATCAAACTTTTCACTCAAATATTTATTGAAGCCAATTATGTGCTTTGAGTTCAACGACATAGTGTCCAAGAACTTTTGAAAGTCAAGTCACCACATAACCAAAATTTTATATTCTTGCAGACTACATTGCGCTCTATCTTTTAAGGTCGATTTAGAGGTACATTCCTGAATAAGATAATTTTTTATTTGGCATCAAACTTTTCACTCAAATATTTATTGAAGCCAATTATGGGCTTTGAATGCAACTGATATAGTGTCCAAGAACTTTTGAAAGTCAAGTCACCACATAACCAAAATTTATTTTCTTGCAGATTACATTGCGCTCTATCTTTTAAGGTCCATTTAGAGGTACATACCTGAATAAGATAATTTTTTATTTGGCATCAAACTTTTCACTCAAATATTTATTGAAGCCAATTATGTGCTTTGAGTTCAAATGATATAGTGTCCAAGAATTTTGAAAGTCAAGTCACCACATAACCAAAATTTTATATTCTTGCAGATAACAATGCGCTCTATCTTTTAAGGTCCATTTAGAGGTACATTCCTGAATAAGATAATTTTTAATTTGGCATCAAACTTTTCACTCAAATATTTATTGAAGCCAATTATGTGCTTTGAGTTCAAATGATATAGTGTCCAAGAACTTTTGAAAGTCAAGTCACCACATAACCAAAATTTTATATTCTTGCAGATAACATTGCGCTCTGTCTTTTAAGGTCCATTTAGAGGTACATTCCTGAATAAGATAATTTTTTATTTGGCATCAAACTTTTCACTCAAATATTTATTGAAGCCAATTATGTGCTTTGAGTTCAACTGATATAGTGTCCAAGAACTTTTGAAAGTCAAGTCACCACATAACCAAAATTATATATTCTTGCAGATTACATTGCGCTCTATCTTTTAAGGTCCATTTAGAGGTACATTCCAGAATAAGATAATTTTTATTTGGCATCAAACTTTTCACTCAAATATATATTGAAGCAAATTATGTGCTTTGAGTGCTAGTGATGAAATGTCCAAGAACTTTTGAAAGTCAATTGACCACATAACCATAATTTTATTTTCTTGTAGAGTACATTACGATCTATCCTTTAAGTACATTCGTAGGCACTATTCCACAGCACCTTTTTTTATATTTGGCATAAAACCTTTTACTCAAATATTTATTGAAGCCAATTATGTGCTTTGAGTGCTAGCGATGAAGTGTCAAAGAACTTTTGAAAGTCATGTGACCACATAACCAATTTTTTTTCTTTTTGCAGAGAACATTACGATCTATCTATTAAGGTACATTTATAGGTACTCTTCCACAGCATTTTTAATTATATTTTGCATCAAACCTTTCACTCAAATATTTATTGAAGCTATTATGATTTTTAAGTAACAACGTAACCAAAATCATATTTTCTTCAGTTTTGAAGTGTCCAAGAACTTTTGAAACTCATGAAATCACATAACCAAAATTTAATTTTCTTGTAGATAACATTACGATCTATCCTTTAAGATACAATCGTAGGTACTATTCCACAGCACCTTTTTTTATATTTGGAATCAAACTTTTCACTCAAATATTTATTGAAGGCTCCAATTAAGTGTGCTTTAGAGTTCAACTGATATAGGATTGTCCATAGAACTTTGATGGGAAAAGTCAAGTCACCACATAACCAGAACTTTATTTTCTTGCAGATTACATTGCGCTCTATCTTTTAAGGTGCATTTCGAGGTACATTCCTGAAAAAGATAATTTTCTATTTGGCATCAAACTTTCACTCAAATATTTATTGAAGCCAATTATGTGCTTTGAGTTCAACTGATATAGTGTCCAAGAACTTTTGAAAGTCAAGTCACCACATAACCAAAAATTTTATATTCTTGGAGATTACATTTCGCTCTATCATTTAAGGTCGATTTAGAGGTACATTCCTGAATAAGATAATTTTTTATTTGGCATCAAACTTTTCACTCAAATATTTATTGAAGCCAATTATGTGCTTTGAGTTCAAATGATATAGTGTCCAAGAACTTTTGAAAGTCAAGTCACCACATAACCAAAATTTTATATTCTTGCAGATAACATTGCGCTCTGTCTTTTAAGGTCCATTTAGAGGTACATTCCTGAATAAGATAATTTTTTATTTGGCATCAAACTTTTCACTCAAATATTTATTGAAGCCAATTATGTGCTTTGAGTTCAACTGATATAGTGTCCAAGAACTTTTGAAAGTCAAGTCACCAGATAACCAAAATTTTATATTCTTGCAGATTACATTGCGCTCTATCTTTTAAGGTCGATTTAGAGGTACATTCCTGAATAAGATATTTTTTTTATTTGGCATCAAACTTTTCACTCAAATATTTATTGAAGCCAATTATGTGCTTTGAGTTCAATCGATATAGTGTCCAAGAACTTTTGAAAGTCAAGTCACCACATAACCAAAATTTTATTTTCATGCAGATTACATTGCGCTCATTTATTTAAGGTGCATTTAGAGGTACATTCCTGAATAAGATAATTTTTTATTTGGCATCAAACTTTTCACTCAAATATTTATTGAAGCCAATTATGTGCTTTGAGTTCAACTGATATAGTGTCCAAGAACTTTTGAAAGTCAAGTCACCACATAACCAAAATTTTATATTCTTGCAGATTACATTGAGCTCTATCTTTTAAGGTCGATTTAGAGGTACATTCCTGAATAAGATAATTTTTTATTTGGCATCAAACTTTTCACTCAAATATTTATTTGAAGCCAATTATGTGCTTTGAGTTCAACTGATATAGTGTCCAAGAACTTTTGAAAGTCAAGTCACCACATAACCAAAATTATATATTCTTGCAGATTACATTGCGCTCTATCTTTTAAGGTCCATTTAGAGGTACATTCCAGAATAAGATAATTTTTTATTTGGCATCAAACTTTTCACTCAAATATTTATTGAAGCCAATTATGTGCTTTGAGTTCAACTGATATAGTGTCCAAGAACTTTTGAAAGTCAAGTCACCACATAACCAAAATTTTATATTCTTGCAGACTACATTGCGCTCTATCTTTTAAGGTCGATTTAGAGGTACATTCCTGAATAAGATAATTTTTTATTTGGCATCAAACTTTTCACTCAAATATTTATTGAAGCCAATTATGTGCTTTGAGTTCAACTGATATAGTGTCCAAGAACTTTTGAAAGTCAAGTCACCACATAACCAAAATTTTATATTCTTGCAGATTACATTGAGCTCTATCTTTTAAGGTCGATTTAGAGGTACATTCCTGAATAAGATAATTTTTTATTTGGCATCAAACTTTTCACTCAAATATTTATTGAAGCCAATTATGTGCTTTGAGTTCAACTGATTTAGTGTCCAAGAACTTTTGAAAGTCAAGTCACCACATAAACAAAATTTTATATTCTTGCAGATTACATTGCGCTCTATCTTTTTAAGGTCGATTTAGAGGTACATTCCTGAATAAGATAATTTTTTATTTGGCATCAAACTTTTCACTCAAATATTTATTGAAGCCAATTATGTGCTTTGAGTTCAACTGATATAGTGTCCAAGAACTTTAGAAAGTCAAGTCACCACATAACCAAAATTTTATATTCTTGCAGATTACATTGCGCTCTATCTTTTAAGGTCGATTTAGAGGTACATTCCTGAATAAGATAATTTTTTATTTGGCATCAAACTTTTCACTCAAATATTTATTGAAGCCAATTATGGGCTTTGAGTGCAATTGATATAGTGTCCAAGAACTTTTGAAAGTCAAGTCACCACATAACCAGAATTTTATTTTCTTGCAGATTACATTGCGCTCTATCTTTTAAGGTCGATATTGAGGTACATTCCTGAATAAGATAATTTTTATTTGGCATCAAACTTTTCACTCAAATATTTATTGAAGCCAATTGTGTGCTTTGAGTTCAACTGATTTAGTGTCCAAGAACTTTTGAAAGTCAAGTCACCACATAAACAAAATTTTATATTCTTGCAGATTACATTGCGCTCTATCTTTAAGGTCGATTTAGAGGTACATTCCTGGATAAGATAATTTTTTATTTGGCATCAAACTTTTCACTCAAATATTTATTGAAGCCAATTATGTGCTTTGAGTTCAACTGATATAGTGTCCAAGAACTTTTGAAAGTCAAGTCACCACATAACCAAAATTTTATTTTCTTGCAGATTACATTGCGCTCTATCTTTTAAGGTCCTTTTAGAGGTACATTCCTGAATAAGATAATTTTTTATTTGGCATCAAACTTTTCACTCAAATATTAATTGAAGCCAATTATGTGCTTTGAGTTCAACTGATATAGTGTCCAAGAACTTTTGAAAGTCAAGTCACCACATAACCAAAATTTTATATTCTTGCAGATTACATTGCGCTCTATCTTTTAAGGTCGATTCAGAGGTACATTCCTGAATAAGATAATTTTTTATTTGGCATCAAACTTTTCACTCAAATATTTATTGAAGCCAATTATGTGCTTTGAGTTCAACTGATATAGTGTCCAAGAACTTTTGAAAGTCAAGTCACCACATAACCAAAATTTTATATTCTTGCATATTACATTGCGCTCTATCTTTTAAGGTCGATTTAGAGGTACATTCCTGAATAAGATAATTTTTTATTTGGCATCAACTTTTCACTCAAATATTTATTGAAGCCAATTATGTGCTTTGAGTTCAACTGATATAGTGTCCAAGAACTTTTAAAAGTCAAGTCACCACATAATCAAAATTTTATATTCTTGCAGATAAAATTGCGCTCTATCTTTTAAGGTCCATTTAGAGGTACATTCCTGAATAAGATAATTTTTTATTTGGCATCAAACTTTTCACTCAAATATTTATTGAAGCCAATTATGTGCTTTGAGTTCAACTGATATAGTGTCCAAGAACTTTTGAAAGTCAAGTCACCACATAACCAAAATTTTATATTCTTGCAGATTACATTGCGCTCTATCTTTTAAGGTCGATTTAGAGGTACATTCCTGGATAAGATAATTTTTTATTTGGCATCAAACTTTTCACTCAAATATTTATTGAAGCCAATTATGTGCTTTGAGTTCAACTGATATAGTGTCCAAGAACTTTTGAAAGTCAAGTCACCACATAACCAAAATTTTATATTCTTGCAGATTACATTGCGCTCTATCTTTTAAGGTCGATTTAGAGGTACATTCCTGGATAAGATAATTTTTTATTTGGCATCAAACTTTTCACTCAAATATTTATTGAAGCCAATTATGTGCTTTGAGTTCAACTGATATAGTGTCCAAGAACTTTTGAAAGTCAAGTCACCACATAACCAAAATTTTATATTCTTGCAGACTACATTGCGCTCTATCTTTTAAGGTCGATTTAGAGGTACATTCCTGAATAAGATAATTTTTTATTTGGCATCAAACTTTTCACTCAAATATTTATTGAAGCCAATTATGGGCTTTGAGTGCAATTGATATAGTGTCCAAGAACTTTTGAAAGTCAAGTCACCACATAACCAGAATTTTATTTTCTTGCAGATTACATTGCGCTCTATCTTTTAAGGTCGATTTAGAGGTACATTCCTGAATAAGATAATTTTTTATTTGGCATCAAACTTTTCACTCAAATATTTATTGAAGCCAATTATGGGCTTTGAGTGCAATTGATATAGTGTCCAAGAACTTTTGAAAGTCAAGTCACCACATAACCAGAATTTTATTTTCTTGCAGATTACATTGCGCTCTATCTTTTAAGGTCGATTTAGAGGTACATTCCTGAATAAGATAATTTTTTATTTGGCATCAAACTTTTCACTCAAATATTTATTGAAGCCAATTATGTGCTTTGAGTTCAAATGATATAGTGTCCAAGAACTTTTGAAAGTCAAGTCACCACATAACCAAAATTTTATATTCTTGCAGATAACATTGCGCTCTGTCTTTTAAGGTCCATTTAGAGGTACATTCCTGAATAAGATAATTTTTTATTTGGCATCAAACTTTTCACTCAAATATTTATTGAAGCCAATTATGTGCTTTGAGTTCAACTGATATAGTGTCCAAGAACTTTTGAAAGTCAAGTCACCACATAACCAAAATTTTATATTCTTGCAGATTACATTGCGCTCTATCTTTTAAGGTCGATTTAGAGGTACATTCCTGAACAAGATAATTTTTTATTTGGCATCAAACTTTTCACTCAAATATTTATTGAAGCCAATTATGTGCTTTGAGTTCAACTGATATAGTGTCCAAGAACTTTTGAAAGTCAAGTCACCACATAACCAAAATTTTATATTCTTGCAGATTACATTGCGCTCTATCTTTTAAGGTCGATTCAGAGGTACATTCCTGAATAAGATAATTTTTTATTTGGCATCAAACTTTTCACTCAAATATTTATTGAAGCCAATTATGTGCTTTGAGTTCAACTGATATAGTGTCCAAGAACTTTTGAAAGTCAAGTCACCACATAACCAAAAATTTTATATTCTTGGAGATTACATTTCGCTCTATCATTTAAGGTCCATTTAGAGGTACATTCCTGAATAAGATAATTTTTTATTTGGCATCAAACTTTTCACTCAAATATTTATTGAAGCCCAATTATGTGCTTTGAGTTCAACTGATATAGTGTCCAAGAACTTTTGAAAGTCAAGTCACCACATAACCAAAATTTTATATTCTTGCAGATTACATTGAGCTCTATCTTTTAAGGTCGATTTAGAGGTACATTCCTGAATAAGATAATTTTTTATTTGGCATCAAACTTTTCACTCAAATATTTATTGAAGCCAATTATGTGCTTTGAGTTCAACTGATATAGTGTCCAAGAACTTTTGAAAGTCAAGTCACCAGATAACCAAAATTTTATATTCTTGCAGATTACATTGCGCTCTATCTTTTAAGGTCGATTTAGAGGTACATTCCTGAATAAGATAATTTTTTATTTGGCATCAAACTTTTCACTCAAATATTTATTGAAGCCAATTATGTGCTTTGAGTTCAACTGATATAGTGTCCAAGAACTTTTGAAAGTCAAGTCACCAGATAACCAAAATTTTATATTCTTGCAGATTACATTGCGCTCTATCTTTTAAGGTCGATTTAGAGGTACATTCCTGAATAAGATAATTTTTTATTTGGCATCAAACTTTTCACTCAAATATTTATTGAAGCCAATTATGTGCTTTGAGTTCGACTGATATAGTGTCCAAGAACTTTTGAAAGTCAAGTCACCACATAACCAAAATTTTATATTCTTGCAGATTACATTGCGCTCTATCTTTTAAGGTCGATTTAGAGGTACATTCCTGGATAAGATAATTTTTTATTTGGCATCAAACTTTTCACTCAAATATTTATTGAAGCCAATTATGTGCTTTGAGTTCAACTGATATAGTGTCCAAGAACTTTTGAAAGTCAAGTCACTACATAATCAAAATTTTATATTCTTGCAGATTACATTGCGCTCTATCTTTTAAGGTCGATTTCGAGGTACATTCCTGAATAAGATAATTTTTTATTTGGCATCAAACTTTTCACTCAAATATTTATTGAAGCCAATTATGTGCTTTGAGTTCAATTGATATAGTGTCCAAGAACTTTTGAAAGTCAAGTCACCACATAACCAGAATTTTATTTTCTTGCTGATTACATTGCGCTCTATCTTTTAAGGTGCATTTAGAGGTACATTCCTGAATAAGATAATTTTTTATTTGGCATCAAACTTTTCACTCAAATATTTATTGAAGCCAATTATGTGCTTTGAGTTCAACTGATATAGTGTCCAAGAACTTTAGAAAGTCAAGTCACCACATAACCAAAATTTTATATTCTTGCAGATTACATTGCGCTCTATCTTTTAAGGTGCATTTAGAGGTACATTCCTGAATAAGATAATTTTTTATTTGGCATCAAACTTTTCACTCAAATATTTATTGAAGCCAATTATGTGCTTTGAGTTCAATCGATATAGTGTCCAAGAACTTTTGAAAGTCAAGTCACCACATAACCAAAATTTTATTTTCATGCAGATTACATTGCGCTCATTTATTTAAGGTGCATTTAGAGGTACATTCCTGAATAAGATAATTTTTTATTTGGCATCAAACTTTTCACTCAAATATTTATTGAAGCCAATTATGTGCTTTGAGTTCAACTGACATAGTGTCCAAGAACTTTTGAAAGTCAAGTCACCACATAACCAAAATTTTATATTCTTGCGGATTACATTGCGCTCTATCTTTTAAGGTCGATTTAGAGGTACATTCCTGAATAAGATAATTTTTTATTTGGCATCAAACGTTTCACTCAAATATTTATGAAGCCAATTATGTGCTTTGAGTTCAACTGATATAGTGTCCAAGAACTTTTGAAAGTCAAGTCACCACATAACCAAAATTATATATTCTTGCAGATTACATTGCGCTCTATCTTTTAAGGTCCATTTAGAGGTACATTCCAGAATAAGATAATTTTTTATTTGGCATCAAACTTTTCACTCAAATATTTATTGAAGCCAATTATGTGCTTTGAGTTCAACACTGATATAGTGCTAGGACCAGGAAGCGGGAATCCGTCACACTTAAGGCGACTACGCTGGCCCGTCAACGATACTTTGAAAGTCAAGTCACCACATAACCAAAATTTTATATTCTTGGCAAGATCTACATGCGGCTCTATCTTTTAAGGTGCATTTAGAGGTACATTCCTGAATAAGATAATTTTCTATTTGGCATCAAACTTTTCACTCAAGAATTTATTGATGCCAATTGTGTGCTTTGAGTGCAATTGATATAGTGTCCAAGAACTTTTGAAAGTCAAGTCACCACATAACCATAACTTTATTTTCTTGCAGATTACATTGCGCTCTATCTTTTAAGGTGCATTTCGAGGTACATTCCTGAATAAGATAATTTTCTATTTGGCATCAAACTTTTCACTCAAATATTTATTGAAGCCAATTATGTGCTTTGAGTTCAACTGATATAGTGTCCAAGAACTTTTGAAAGTCAAGTCACCACATAACCAAAATTTTATATTCTTGCAGACTACATTGCGCTCTATCTTTTAAGGTCGATTTAGAGGTACATTCCTGAATAAGATAATTTTTTATTTGGCATCAAACTTTTCACTCAAATATTTATTGAAGCCAATTATGTGCTTTGAGTTCAACTGATATAGTGTCCAAGAACTTTTGAAAGTCAAGTCACCACATAACCAAAATTTTATATTCTTGCAGACTACATTGCGCTCTATCTTTTAAGGTCGATTTAGAGGTACATTCCTGAATAAGATAATTTTTTATTTGGCATCAAACTTTTCACTCAAATATTTATTGAAGCCAATTATGTGCTTTGAGTTCAACTGATATAGTGTCCAAGAACTTTTGAAAGTCAAGTCACCACATAACCAAAATTTTATATTCTTGCATATTACATTGCGCTCTATCTTTTAAGGTGCATTTAGAGGTACATTCCTGAATAAGATAATTTTCTATTTGGCATCAAACTTTTCACTCAAGAATTTATTGATGCCAATTGTGTGCTTTGAGTGCAATTGATATAGTGTCCAAGAACTTTTGAAAGTCAAGTCACCACATAACCATAACTTTATTTTCTTGCAGATTACATTGCGCTCTATCTTTTAAGGTGCATTTCGAGGTACATTCCTGAATAAGATAATTTTCTATTCTAGTTGGCTCATCAAACTTTCTTTCACTCATATATATTCTTATTGAAGCCAATTATGTGCTTTGAGTTCAACTGATATAGTGTCCAAGAACTTTTGAAAGTCAAGTCACCACATAACCAAAATTATATATTCTTGCAGATTACATTGCGCTCTATCTTTTAAGGTCCATTTAGAGGTACATTCCAGAATAAGATAATTTTTTATTTGGCATCAAACTTTTCACTCAAATATTTATTGAAGCCAATTATGTGCTTTGAGTTCAACTTGATATAGTGTCCAAGAACTTTTGAAAGTCAAGTCACCACATAACCAAAATTTTATTTTCTTGCAGATAACATTGCGCTCTATCTTTTAAAGTCCATCTAGAGGTACATTCCTGAATAAGATAATTTTTTATTTGGCATCAAACTTGTCACTCAAATATTTATTGAAGCCAATTATGTGCTTTGAGTTCAACTGATATAGTGTCCAAGAACTTTTGAAAGTCAAGTCACCACATAACCAAAATTTTATATTCTTGGAGATTACATTTCGCTCTATCATTTAAGGTCCATTTAGAGGTACATTCCTGAATAAGATAATTTTTTATTTGGCATCAAACTTTTCACTCAAATATTTATTGAAGCCAATTATGTGCTTTGAGTTCAACTGATATAGTGTCCAAGAACTTTTAAAAGTCAAGTCACCACATAATCAAAATTTTATATTCTTGCAGATAAAATTGCGCTTTATCTTTTAAGGTCCATTTAGAGGTACATTCCTGAATAAGATAATTTTTTATTTGGCATCAAACTTTTCACTCTAATATTTATTGAAGCCAATTATATGCTTTGAGTTCAATTGATATAGTGTTCAAGAACTTTTGAAAGTCAAGTCACCACATAACCAAAATTTTATATTCATGCAGATTACATTGCGCTCTATCTTTTAAGGTCGATTTAGAGGTACATTCCTGAATAAGATAATTTTTTATTT